>PVLD010025210.1:0-24112 GCA_004027595.1 Dinomys branickii | reverse complement strand
AGCAAAGTGCTGTTGATGTAAAATTAATGACCAAATAGTTCCTTTTTTCAAGGAGCTCATACAGAAGCAGAGACACACCCGCATGTGATGATCATGGTAGTCACGCAACTTTTCAGTCCTTATTTCAAGGGGAGACCTCCTTGCCCACTGCTGAATAGAAGATTGTGTTATAAGTAGCCATCTTTTTTACTACTATAAGGCAGAACACAGATTCAGGAATGCAGGAATTCTAACAATAAGGTTAACAATATGTAATATAACAACCACTGTTAATTCCTATCGTTTTGTTTTGAAACCCTGTATCATTTTTATTCTTTTTATGTTGTTTTGTTTTCGTCTACATTGTTATTATTTAGATATTGTCTTTTTAATTCTCTTTAAAATAGAAAATTTAAAACATAAAATAAAATGAAATAACACAAAATAAAATAAAATGGGCAGCATTTGAAGTTCAACAAATCCCTGGGCTGCTGCAGCGAGTATGACAGACCCCATGCTTTGTTTCTGGACTACCAGTATTTGTTTGTTCAAGATATTTTTGAATCGCAATATATCAGTATAGTTCTGTGCAACCCACAGCCCCCTTTTGTAAAATTTCCCTCTCTCAGTCTTTGTAATAAACTTGTGTTGTCAAGGAGTCTGTCCATCACATCTCACTAAGTGCTATAGCTTCTTATCTCTTCTCACTGCCCTGCAGCAGCAATAGGGAACATGTAGTCAAAATTCTGCGTATATGATCCCCTTCTATATTGAAGATTAAGCCACCTCTGTTTTCTTTCTCTCAGCTGTACACTTACTTTTCCTCATAAATCTTAACTTGGCTCATCCTCAAATTATGATCAATGCTTATCTACTCCAGGAAGCAGAATGTAGGGCTTCTTGTTGGGCCTCAGCAAGCAGAGGTCTGAAACCCTCTGCAGGATTCGGTACCTGACCCAGGACAAGAAGAGATGAGTACAAGAATGTGATGAACAGTCTTATGGGCTGAATATTAGTGCTCCATCAGAATTCACGTACTATACCCATAACACTCGATGTGGCTGTACGTGGAGATGAGGCCTCTAAGGAAGTACTTAAGTAATGCTAAGTGAGGTGAGACCCTGATCCAGTTTAATTCTCAATTACATACATGTTCTCTCTGCCTCCCTCCCTCCTGTCTCTCCTTCCCTCCCTCCCTCTCCTTCCCTTCCTCTCCCTCCCTCTCTCCTTTTCTCTCCCTCCCTTCTCCCTCTTCCTCTCCCATTCTCCCTTCTCTCTCTCTTCCCATCCTGAAACTCATGGGCACATACCAAGGAAAGGCCAAGGAGTTGAAGGTGATCTTTAATAAACCAGAAGGAGGGCTCTTTTCTTTTCTTTTCTTTTTTTTTTTTTTTTTTTCTTGGTGGTACTGGGGATTGAACTCAGGACCCTGTGCTTGCTAGGCAGGCGCTTATTCCACTGAGCTATATCCCCAGCCCCTAGGAGGGCTCTTTTGAGGAGCCACCCATGTTGGTATCTTGATATCAGACTTCCGATTCCAGACTGGGGAGATCGTATGTTTCCATCCATCCTTCAAACTCTCGGGCCTGTGGTCTTGTTGTGGCAGCCAGAACACACGTGTATAAGCAGTTCATATGTGTCCCAGTCACCATGATGTTTATGCTTCTGTGAGCATCTATTCTGCTTAGGGTTTTGTCTCTATGTGATTCTAACCCATTCTGCCATAGAATATTTATGACAGTTTCCAGGGGGACTTTTTCATGTTACTGATATTGAAGAAACCATTTTATAGAAGAGCTTTACTCTTGAACTGGGTTTTTATTGTAAGCTGCAATTTTTCCACTGGAACTAATTTAATCTGTACGACATTCAAAGCTAATAATAAGCCATATGATGAGGGCATTCTACTTTATCATTAAAATATCAGGGATCACTGTCTGATGAGGTTTTCAGCATTATATTTTAATTATACATAGAGAAAAAGAGTTTGGAGGCTTCAACTCAGGGCATAATTTTTTAAAAATTATTTAAATTAACTTTGAAGCACCCTTCAGCCATTTAGTAACAGTTAAATTCCCCAGAATGCCTGCTGTTTTCTCTCCATTTTTGACATTATTATCTTTTTAGAAACAGAGCTGCTATTTAACTCAGCTAGCACTGAGTAGAAACTGTTTATTCCCTTTTGATGTAACTGGAGTGACTTAAATACTTACAGTCTTTTGTGTTAAAAGAAGATTAAAGCATAGGAGAGGTTTTCTGTCTTACAATTCAAAATAAAAATTTCAGCATGAAGTGCTATAATTTCTTTAGAAAAGCATATGAGGCCATTGGGTATTTAGTAACAAAGCTTGAGAAAGAGATGTAAGCAGCTTCTACAGGACATTCCATTCTTACGTGATGCAAAACCATCTTTTAATTTGGTTATGTTATGTGACTTAGAAGAAAAAGCCACAACTAAATCGAGCCAGGGACTCTTCTCCCTATAAATCAGACTTGTCATTACCTTCTCCATAATCCATATTCTAGTCAGAGTTCTTCAGAAATTACAGTTCTTTTCCATCATTACCTGTTCTTCAAGGACTTCCTGCATGAGGGACAAACATGCCTTGCAAAGTTCAGGTAGAATTTGCACAAATTAGACCATCCTGACTGGTGGGTAGTGAGTTTTAGTTCTCACAAACCTCTTTGGGCAGTTACACATCTTTAAGATAAAAAGAGTGAACAATAACGGAATATCAATGTGCTACAAAACAGTAAGGTTAGTCAAATTATAATAGCCTCTGGGCTTTCTGTTGAGCAGCATGGTCTGGAATTTTCTGCAGACGACTTGTACTGCGGTGCAGACTCCACATCCTTCCCTGTGTTCAAGTGAGAGTCCAGCTAGAGGTTCCTGTCCAAAGCACAAGATGACAAACCCGCTGTGTACTTTTCACCGACTGTCACAGCCACTCTATCTTCAAACAACTTAGTGGCAAGTCTTACAATCAGTTAAGTGATCTTGGCTACAAATATCACTATCACCTGTGACAGGGGTGCTGATCACTGCCCATCACTGCAGAGAGACTGTGCTGAGACTGTGCTCAGAGCTGCTCCTTCATCCTCTTCTGATTTGCCCATTCTGACTGTCAGTATTCAAAAGACCCCTCCTGATTAATGACATCTCATTATACATAGGGTTTTTGATTTTAAAATAAACGAACAAGTGTGTCAGGCATGTGGACTTCCTGGAATTAAATTGAACTCTCAGCAAAAGCTGTGTGTTGTTTGAATATTACATTTTTATCATAATAGACTGTATATGCTTCCTTCAGGTGACAGTTGCCATTGAAGTTTGTGGAGCCCATGTACTTCCTGTTATGTTTGGTACCTATTATGGGATGGATTAGGGTCTTGTAGAAATAGCAATATAGTTTTCTTTGACTTCATTTTGCAATAAACAATTCAATTCAACACCTTTCAAAGAAGATGAGAGGTACTCATTGGACTGGGTGACAGATTAACTATTTGCATATTAAATTTAAGCTACATATATAGAGAGAGTAAATAGGCAAGTGTATGCAAGAATGTCCATAGCTCTGAATTCATATGTTTTTATAAGATACATTGAACATGAGTTTGACCCAAAGCAAAAGTCAGGGGCCTATCTAGCTTAGGTATTATGTCTCTTTTTTCCTCATCGGTTTGCCTTAGCTAAGGTCTCAAGTGCTTCATCACCATTCACAGTATTAATGTTACCTGTTTCTACCTTTATCTCTAAGTGAATTTAGCTAGGTCGTACATAAATTAGAGCTTTCTTTGGTGTCTATACTTTACAAATGTGAAAAGAATGTTCAATGCACTATTTATGTATTTATTCTTATTTTTAAAAGGAAAAAAAGAAAACAAAATCAACTAAGATTGGGGCCAGGGATTTAGCTCAGCGGCACAGCACCTGCCTGGCAAGGGTGAAGTTGTGAGTTCAATTCCTCGTACAAATAAACAAATAAATAAAAGCAAACTAGGATTAGAAGTCTCATTCAACTCAGATATTTCCCTCTTGGGTATCGTCCCAGAAGAATGAAAAACGTCATACCAGAGTAATAGCACCCACGTTTATAGCAGCACAATTTGTAATAGCTAATTACAAATTGTATTATTTAATCTTGGAAACAACCCAAATGCCCATCAACCAAGGAATGGATAAAAAAGATGTGATATTTTTATATAATGGAGTATTACTCAGATATAAAGAAAGATAAACTCGAGGCTTTTATAGATAAATGGATGCAACTAGAAACAATATTTATAAGTGAAATAAATCAAATTCACATCTGTAAACACACTATTGTCTCCCTAATGGAAGAAACTGCAGGAGTAAATAAAATCTGAAAGGTACAATAGATATTGTGTAAGAAAAAGAAAGGGCTCAAAAGGAAACAATAATTGGGATGGAGGAAAGGAGAAAAGAAGGAAAGAATATATATACATAAGATATATATATGAATATATATAAGAATATATATACACACACATGATAGCTAATTACACCTTTAATTTCTATTAGTTCATTGAAAGGAAGTTATTGCTTACATTGCTTGATCAATTTTGCATGCCTGTATCTGGTAATCTGAGCAACTGCTTTAAAGTTAACAATATGCAATATAGTAACCATTATTAATTTCCTATTATCTTGTTTTGAAATTCTGTATTGCTTTCATTGTTTTTTATTAATTTTAAAATAAAAAATAAATACATGAATAAAAAGCTCACCAGAAAAAAAATAACAGGAGGGAAACAATACTTAACAATACTTAATACATTGTGTATTGTTATCTTTAAATTACTCAAAGTACAAGATACGGGCATTTAATTGTCCAAACAATATTAGCACAAACCTTTATTGTCAACGAACTAAGAGAAATTAGTAGTGTAACTATCTTAACTATTTTGTTCCTGCACAATCAAGGATTTATTCATAAAGTCTCTGCCATCAACGTCTTCAAGAATTTTACCTATTCTATCTTGCAGCAGATTTAATACTTCCATTTTAATATTTAGATCTTTGATCCATTCAATTTTAGTTCAGTGCATGATGAAAGATATAGGTCCAGTCTTCAACATGCACAGAGCCCATTTTTCCAGCACCATTTATTGAAGAGACTATCTTTCT
Organism: Dinomys branickii; assembly: GCA_004027595.1. NCBI lineage: Eukaryota > Metazoa > Chordata > Mammalia > Rodentia > Dinomyidae > Dinomys > Dinomys branickii. The sequence goes on along the minus strand of PVLD010025210.1, from coordinate 18,984 downwards.
TTAGTGAATATGTTTGAATTCTTTGTCAAAAATAAGGTGGTTGAGTGTGTCTGGAGTTGTTTCTGCATCTTCTAATCTGTTCCATTGATCTTTGGGTCTTTTTTTTTTTTTTTTTGGCCAGTATCATCCTGTTTTTACCACTGTAGCTGTATAGTATAATTTCAAGTCAGGGATTGTGATGCCCCCTACCTTGCCCTTGTTGCCCAAATGCCTTTTGGTATTTTGGATCTTTTCTGGTAGCAAATGAATTTTTGGACTGTTTTCTGTTACTCTGTGAGGTATGCTATTGGAATTTTGATTAGAATTGCATTAAATCTGTATAACAGATTTTGAAAGTTTGGTCATTTTCACTATATTGGTCTTTCCTACTCAAGACCAAAGGATATTTTTCCATTTTCTGATATCTTTTTAATCTCCTTTTTCAGGGTTCTGTAATTTTCAATGTAGAGGCCTTTTACATCCTTTGTTAGATCAATTCCTAGGTATTTCATTTTTTGATGCTATTATAAAAGGTGTGATTTCCTAATTTCTCTCTCAGTGAGGTTTTTATTTGTGTACAGGAAGGGTATTGATTTTTGAGTGTTGAATTTGTATCCAGCTTCTCTTCTGAATTTATTAAATCTAGCAGTTTTTTCATGGAGTTTGGAGTTTTCTATGTAGAGTATCATGTTATCTGCATATAATGACATTTTAACTTCTTTTCCGATCATTATGCCTTTCATTTCTTTCTCTTGTCTAATTGCTCTGGATAAAATTTCCAGGACTATGTTGAATAAGCATAGAGACAGTGGAAATCTTTGTCTTATTCCTGATTTTAGCAAGAATGCTTTAAGTTTTGTCCATTTAGTATGATTTTGGCTGTTGGACTGTCATGGATGGCTTTTACAAATTGAGATAAAGGCCATCTATTTCAATTTTCTGTAGGGTTTTTTTTTTTATCATGAATGAGTGTTGGACTTTGTCAGAAGTGTTTTCTTCATATATTGAGATGATCATATGATTTTTTTTGACTTTAGCTTTGTTGATATGGTGTATTACATTAATTGATTTGTATATATTGAACCAACCCTGCGTTCCTGGGATGAGTTCCACTTGGTCATGGTGTATAATCTTCTTTTTTTTTTTTGATGGTGTATAATCTTCTTGATGATTTGACGCATTCTATATACCATTATTGTATTGAGCATTTTGCATCTATGTTTGCTAGAGATATCGGCCTGTAATTTTCTTTTTTAGTTGGTCCTTCTTCAGTTTTGGTATCAGGGTAATTTGCTTCCAGGAATGAATTTGGGAGTATTTCTTCCCTTTCAATTTCATTAAAGAGTTTGAGAAGCAGTGGTGTTAGGTTTTCTCGAAATTTCTTGTAGAATTCTGCAGAGTCTCTCAGAGCCTGGGCTTTTGTTTGTTAGTATGTTTTTAATTACATTTTTTATTTCATGTATTGTATTGCTTCATTTAGGATTTTTATACCTTCTTGATTCTGTTTTGGTATTCATATGTATCTAAGAATCTGTGCATTTCTTCTGCAATTTCCATCTTATTAGGATATAAGTTTTCTAAGTAGGTGTATAATCTTCTGGATTACTGTAGGGTGATGTATTATTTAAATATAAATGAATATGAATTCTGACATGAAGTACCTGCCACTGTTTTGCATATTTGGAGACAGTTTGGACAATTAATTGAATCAGAAATTTACCAGCTTGCTTTGTAGCAAATATCAGTTCCAATAACAGTATTCAGAAGTCATAAAGACATTTCTATGTAAATTTTGCTTCTCTGGTGTTTGCTGGGTTGTATTGATACAGGAGGAAGTGAATCTTGACCACTTGTGTGGGGCGCACTATATTTCTAACACCTGTTAATCTCCTTCTGAAATCGCCACATTCTTTAAATAAGCTCAGTGATGATTTGTATGGTGGTGAAATTAGTCATGTTTCAGACAACAAGGATACTTGTTCATTAATGTCATTAACCTCTTAGAGCCCCTACTCGTCTAACATAGGTGTGTCTGATGGAGAAGATGAAGGTTACGTGCCTGCAGGCATAATCAGCACAATTTACTCCCTATGTGTCTACATTCCTCCAGGTTAGTGCATTAATTAGTTATTATAATATTATAAGTATATTAATGCTAATAGCTGTGGACAGACGCAGATGGGTTAAGCCAGACTGCCTTTCAGACTAAATTCCCTTCTGTTCAGGAACCAACTATCCAGCCCTTCTCTAATATGTAAATCGGCGTATGCTTGATACAAGGTGGAGGTGAGGATAATAAGGCCCTTGACATCTACTGAGCGTCTCAGTGACTTCAGATGTAGTATCTGCCACTTGACAGCAAGGTCCTCAGAACCTGCTTTTAATATTGTGTCACACTTTCCTCAGCGTGAGGAGCAGCTGATTCTGTTTTATCTCATTATACTACGAGGGCTGTGCATACTCAGACCTGGGTGGCTCTCTTGACAGTCTAGGGAGCCTCACGGGGTGCTGTGGTTGTGACAGCATCACCATCTACCTACCTCCTCCCTCTGAGCCTTCCCACTCTCCTGGGAGCCATTCTTTGAGCATGGTGCTTATGAGTGTACCGGAGCATGGAAATAACCCAGCAGCAGAAATGCCTGAAAGTTGTGTGCAGCAGTGGGAGACACGAGTTACAGTGTTCCAGGGGTCTGAGTGCATTGGGCTTTTCTTCCTTTCCTAGTCAGTTTATTTATACATAGGCTTTGTTGCTGAGAATTATCATTAGTCTAATGGATTATATAGGTTTTACTCACACTTACCCACTTTGCCAGTATGTTTCCTAGAGTGGTTATCTAATTCATTAAACACCTTACACAAAAGAGCTAAGGTTGCACCCAGATTCGAGAGCCTGGCTTTGAAAGTCTCCAGGGACAAGACCAAGCGAAGTTCCTGAATGTACCTGAAAACTGTGCTTCTGCATCTCTTTCTCTTGGAGGACCTACTCTCTTAAGCTTCCTGCCCAAACCCTACTCTTGCCTTTAGTACTTTCCAGTGACCAGTGTTTTGGTTTTGCTGGTGTTTGTTTTGAAAGTGATGTCTTTATACTGGGGCAGGGAGTTGGAAAAGCTGTATCAGAGTCTTCTAATGATCATGAAGATGTAGGAGAATCCCACAACAGATTTTTTATTTTGCCTGCCTCCAGACCTGCTGTGCATAGCTTAGATTCCGGAGACGAAGTCCAAATGCTGGAAGGCAAAAACCTATCACAGCTGCTCCTTATAAGAACACCCAGATCCAGTGAGTCACCTCATCTTGCCAAAAAGGATGTTTGCTTTTTTATCTGAAAACTAGATATTATATGATGGTCCATTCTCCAGGGGAATTCTATATGGATTTGTGAAACAAGGTAAGGTACATAAATGGTTTAGCCTGAATCATAGTAAGTGCTCGGTGATTATTAATTATAATCGTTATGACAACTGTTTTATTTTTATTAATAGAACAAATTAGAAACATAAGAAAGGTTTATTCAAGTGTATTAGCATAAAAATAAGGACATGAAATTATACAATATGTAAATAAACCATTACTATAAATTTCATGCTTATATGTCCCTTTAAATATTGGACATACAGTACTTTCTTCTTTGAGTATTTATTTTACCAATTCAGTAAGCAGAAAGTATGTTAGGCAGTCCAGTTTTGCCATGTATTTAAAGATACTTTCTGAGTACACAGTGGCCCTATCTTATTTTAGTTCTACTTAATTCACATTTTATGGGATGTAGTCTCATTGTTTCTTCCCCCATGTAAGGCAGAGTTGTTGACTGTGGTTGGCCTGTCATGCAGTATGAAATTCAAGGTAGTATACATGGTTTTGTGTCCTATCATACAACCTGAGATGATGAAAGAATTATATCACATATGATAAAAGAAGCTTTTATCATATTCTATATGTTATCTCTTATCGCTCTCCCCCCTCAATTTATAAGTATACACTTATATTAATGTATTGCATATAATTTATAATATATATGCTAAACATCTACATAATTAGTTTCTTAGTTCTCTGAAGCAGTCATAATTACCGCAAACCTCATGACTCAAAACATCAGAAATTTATTCTTTGACAGATCTGGAGCCCAGACATCTGAAATTAATGTCTCAGCAGAGCCATGCTCTCTGAGGATTAAAGCAGACATGTCTTTGGGGATGTACCATTCAATTCCCTGTATATACTTTAGAGGTTTTTTTTACTTTCATTCATGTAAAATTTGAATGTGAAGTATAGTGCTATAACTCTAAAACTCAAAAATAGTAGTTATAAATAACTAAAACATTATAGTCACATACAAGTACTACTGAGACCTTTACAACTAAGGTTGAAAGCAGATCACAGAGTACACTCACAGGAGCCCTTCGAAGAAGATTAAATTCGTACAAAAGCCACCGATCTAACCTGGGCTGCATGTCTGGCTTCCCACATGAGAATGGCTATGGCAGGTCATGGATGCATTTGTCTACAGAGACTTGTGAATCCCCCTTTGTAACCTGCCTTTGCAAAGTTGGAGGAACAGATTCAAGACAACCGCAGACACTGGTGGGGAAAAGTCCCTGGCAGATGCGCCTTGGCCTTCAGCCTTACCCCCTTCCCATCATCACCCTTTGATGGCCATTTGGTCCCTGAGTGCCATGACTCAGAGAAGCCACATGCGGGAGCATGACCAGTCCTCCCCTCCATGTCATCAGCAGAGCACAGCACACTAGCGGGGTCGGTCAGAGAGCAAATGGCCTGATACAATCTGACATTTAACCTCCAGTGCAGAACTGGACCATCATCTGCATTATTTTCTGAGCCCCACATGGCTATCTGACTGGCAGGAAGCCTATTCTCTTAAGCAGATATTGGAAGGTGTTTTGGATTTCATCCTAACCAAGGAATCTAGACTACATTTAAATCAACAAGAAATGCTTATAATAATGCAGGGATGGTTGCTATTATTTAATTTACATCCTTAAATAGGGTTAGACAGTGAAGCACCACTGCCTGCTTGAGGATGGCTGGATATTCCTGGAAAGCACAGAGACATGGCTTTGTCAGACAGTGGACTATATATTGCTACTGGAACTTCCCTCCAGTTTCCTTCCTGACATGTGGCCAGCAGCAAAGGGTTTCCCTAGCTGCCTGGAGAGCGGAACATTCCCGTGATGGGAACTCTTAGGGGCTTTTTTCCCCCTTAGCTGACTATAAGGAAACCCATGGAAGAGTCGCATGGAGAGAGGAACAGGAGCCCTTTCTTTTTTAGGCACTGGACCCGAGTTTTGCTCACGTCCTCTTACCCAACTGTCATAGTTACCCTGCGAAACGGTGTAATGAATAAGTGGAACACAGGACAGGATACCAGCCTCAGTGTACCCATGTTCTGTTTTCACTTGCTACATATCCACAGACAGGATTAGCCATGAGGAGGTCAAGTCCTGAAGAACTTGGGTTACTTGTCTAGGTCAAGCTGGCCTTCTCACTAAGTATCTTTGCCCTTTCTGCAATTCCAGGTTGTAGGTAAATGCAACTAAGCTGGCCCTGCTCTGATTAAAATGTCTGTCCTCTGAGCTTTGTACCTGCACTCTGAGAAGCAGAAAAGCATTCAAGATACCAAGCGGCCTAAGTCAAATATGTCGCTCAGACAGCGCAGCAGTGAGCTGCCCTGGTACACACGCTTCTGCTTAGAGAGGTCAACAAAAGTTCCAGTGAGACAGCGAGAGAAGTTCCAGATAGTTTGTGCATTTGTGGGGAGAAGACATGCATGTGAGTTTTGCTTAGACTTCTTTTATCTGTACGACTTTGGAAAAGCCCTTTGATGCCTGTTATCCATCTTCTGCATCTGTAAAACTAGGACGATACCACCTGTCATGCTGCCAACAGAAGGATGTTGAAGGGAAAAAAGCATTATAAACTAGAAATACTTCCTATAAATATTAGGGAGAAGAAAAGGAGCTATATATGCGCTCAGATAGGTAGACAGTACCTCCACTACCAGCTCCCCAGCTGTGATAACTGCCTGATCGCCTCAGGCTCGCACAGGAGCCCAAGACACATGACCCTGCTTCCACTTACGTTCCCTGCTATAAGCCGCAGTTCTGCTCTAAGCACTTCGACCCTGGCCCAGTATTCGGTGGGGTCTCTAACACCTCTTATGAATGGACCCTGTCGGTGCCTAAGTGACATCTGAATTTGCACAGATTGCCTCAGATGGCGCACCACACTCAGCACAACCCTAGTACATATTTGCGAAATGAGTGAAAGAATGAACGAATGCCGCCAAGATGCTTTCCTGTGTGCTGCCAGGCGGCTGTCACCACACCTGAGAGGATGAAGCGCCGACTTGGCGGCGGTCCTTGTCAGTGCACGGGGGCCCGTTCTGCTGCCTGCCAGGGCAGCCCGGGGCCATCTCCAGGGCCAAGGGCTGCATGTCAGCCCCAGAGCCGCCTTTCTGTCAGGCAGGCCAGGGGCCACCTCTGAAGCCCGTGCTGACATGTGGCATCTTTCTGTAGCAGAAGGACCTCCCAGTGCCACGCAGCCCCTTTGGTTCCAGGTCATCAGCCTAAATTTTCCTTCTTTTAACAATTTCCAGATTTTGCCTCATGGGTCAGTAACTGTGAGGCTGTATTCTGAGACACAGAGCAGACATTCTGAAATTCTTGACCTCCTCACTGGGCAATGCTCTGAAGAAGGTAGTTTCTGATACATGTGACTGCCCAGGTTTTTTTCTGCCAAGGAGGACACATGTGCCCCTGCCCTGGCAATTCTATTCCTCAGTGTTATGCATAAGCAGAAATGACTGCTTCCTCCAAGCCCCTTCTCATGCATACTTCTCACCGGAGATAAATTCTGATGAATTCTCTATTGTGAGTTCACTGGTGCACATGATCACCTCCTCTTTGTTTCGCGATTCAGAGACGTTGTTATCAGGCAGCTGACTGTCCAGAGGCCAAATGTCCCATAAAGATGACATCCTAGCTTGTTATGTGCGCTGCTGCCTTTTCACAGCGCATCACCAGCCTAGGTACTGCACTTTGGGGGCAGAATCGGGAGTTAACTGAAATGACTGCCGCATCCCATCTCACAGAGAAGTGCCTTCTCTAACATGCGTGACTGCTTATGTCTCCATGTAGGAACTTCTCTCTTTTGCTGTGCAAGCAGAAGTGGAAATGTGAAGTCTCACAGAACAGGGGCTTTCTCTCTGACTGCAGTGACAGCGTAGCCGAGGCAGGACTTTGGAGGGAGTACCTCAGGGCTCGTCAGCACTTTCCTTTAACAGAGTGAGCCACTAAAATTTTTTTATAATCTTGCTGCACTTTATTTACTTCAGTCCATGTTAAGAATTTTCTAAGTAGATGGCAAAGAACAATTCTTAAAATGTGTGAATACCAAATGTAAGATAAAAAACGTAATTGCAGTTTAGACTTCAGATTTATTTGAAAAGGGGATAATGATAGTAATTACCCAGTTTGAGTTTTGTAGAAGGCTAATTAGATCCCCAAAGCATTTGTATGCACAAGGAAAACCGTAAATACAAAGGACCATCTGGTCCTTATCAGCTTATAGTACTAACACTGTCTGTAATTATTTTTTTTCTATATTGTTTTGATATTGACATTTTATGAAGAAATACATCCTACCCTGACTAGAGACTAACCTACATTCCTAAAAGCTAAAGGTTTGTCCCCTTTCTCCTAATAAAAATTTTAGGACTTCACAGACAAAAGAGTCATTGCCTTTTAAAGAAACAGGTAAACATCTGGTTATTATAGTGATTGTGCCAGAAATGTATTGTTTACAAACTTCTCTGGCCTATCTGACTTGTCTTGTTAGTAACTTAGTTTTACAAATATATTTGGGTTTAGCTTCTTTCTTTTTCCTTGTTCGATTTCTACCTTTCTTTTTTTTTTGGCGGTACTGGGGATCGAACTCAGGACCCCGCGCTTGCTAGGCAGATGCCTATTCCACTGAGCTATATCCCCAGCCCCTCTACCTTTCTTTTGTAGTTTTGTGTTGTTTCTTTTCGTAAGTAAGATTAAGAATGATACTTTTAGCTATGTTGTATGTGCACAGAAGTATATCTTTCATTAGGCACTTTTTATGGTTAACACAGGGCCTAGCAATTTCGATATTGCAAAGGTAATGCTTTCTGTTTGCATGTTCATTGTCTCTCCTGCTAAGATGTCATTTTAACCAAGGACACAGACTTCTATTTCATCTCCAACTCCCACAACACCATCTAGTATGTGATGGATATTCCACAGCTATTTGTTGAAGTGAGTAGACAAATGAACTAGAATACATGACTTCAGGCTGTAGATGCCTATGATTGGTTGGCCAAAAATTATTATAAAACAATCCCTGTCAAAAGTTAGGTCTTTTTTTGGTCCTGGGAATTGAATTTATCACCTCAGGCTTGCCAGGCAAGTGCTTATGCCACTGAACTATATCCTTAGCCCAAATGTTAACATTTTAAAACAACCAGCATTTCATTAGATTTCAACATTTTGTAGCGACTTAGGCACAAATGACCTGCTAATTATTTTATTCAGCGTGGCATTGATGACAGTCATTTTGTGGCCTTTAGCTGGCTAGTGAACTGATCTGCAGGCTCCAGGACAGTTTGTTACATGCCTAGTACATGACAAGGCACAGTTTAGCCGGGATTGCTGGGACTGTGGATCAGAGCACCTGTATTTGGCCTTTTATCCTGGGATATTTTCCCACAACATGGTAACTTAGGCTTCCAAGGACAAACAAAACTTATAGTTGTCTGAGAGATAATCTCGGAATTGGGTTAGCATTGTTTCTACAAAATTCTGTTGTTCAAGTAAATCATTAAATCCAGCCCAGATGAAATGGTAGGGTAAGTACTCATAGGTAACTAAGAAGAAAAATTGAAGCCATCTCTAAGCTAAACAAGCCTAAGTGATATGTATGCAAACAAAACTGTAAGTTAGATGTAGATAACTACCAGATGAATGCAGTCAGAACGTGAATATGATGGAGGCAGGTCTGTGGAAGCCCAGATGGCTTTTGTACTGAGCCTGGAGGAAAGGACAGGGCTTCCACATGTAAAGATAATGGAAGAGAATACTCTCAGCAAGGCACTCTTGGTTTAAACATGGGTGGGAAGCTAGGATCGTTGACACTGATAACATTTCTTTATTTAACAGCTGCTAGTTTGCAGTACATTAGTAAGAAGGTCACATGGACATGGTTATCAACAATGTTTGAAAGACACTGTAGAAAACAGCATGTATCATATCCAACCACATTTGTTATGAAATGTGTGTAACAGCCTTTGTTTGAGTTGTGTTTCAGAATTATATTTGTCATGCCTTTGCTAGACTTTTCTCTTCTTTCTGATGAAAACTAGAACAGTTCCTATTTTCTTTTTCTCGTTAGCTTCTGGGAGACTCAGGTTTAAAATTGAAAGTCAGGTAATTATGTTCGGCATTTTTGTACCATCTTTCCTTTGATCCTGTTACTTTTTTGTTGTTTTGCTTTTGTATGAACTTTTTACTTTAATCTGCCACAAAACACTACATAAAATGACCTTAGCAGATGTACAGGTACATAATGTGTATGCTAGTCCTTGGAATTAGAAAAAAATAGACATGTACGTAATTATGAAAAATAAAATAAATCTGTATTCAAAAAGGACACATATTTTAGCTTGAAATACATGTGTAGGAAGATGTTAAGGACAATAGCAAATTTGAAGAATGGACTTCAATGTGATAATTATTAAAATTAAGATAAATGTTATGAGCTGTGGATACCCGACTGAGTCTTTGAATGTTAGAATCCAAAGCATTGTCCTAATTAGAAAAATTATGTCCATAACATGATATTTCAAATTTATACATCGTGTATCTTCTAAAGTAGTTAAATATTTAACAAATATTTTCTTCTAATACTTTTTTCTTATATGACAAATAAATCAGAATTCTTAAAACATTTTTTCCAGTGTCTAAAAGCATTGAGGACCATGAATAACTGCTACTGAGGAGTCTGGAAGATGTCAGGGCCAGTAAGGTGCATTCGATATTTCTAGTGAGTTTAGGGATCAATTTGAGAGAGAGCATTTGGGTTTATTAGCAACCAGAAGCCTATCAAATAAGTTGCATTTCCTTCATCACATTTCTGGATCCAAATTCCTCTGTCCTTGTAAAGAAGAAACAGGAAATAGACATTTGCCTTACATTTGATGGGAGACATAGAGTGCTCCAGCATACACAGGGTTAATGTTGGTTTCCTGCTAAATAGAACAGGAAATAATTCAATGAGGTAGTATAAACTTTGTTCCCATGATTTGTGTTAATCCTGTAACAAAACAAGTACGTTTGGTTGAATTTAACAAGTAGACCTCAATTTCAGTAGGTTGCTTTCACTTCTTATGAGTAGAATAACCTCATTGGGGATTCCAATCTATCTACCTAGTGCCATGCCCCTGAAAAGGAAAAAATGGTCAAAAAAAAAAATCAAGGATTTGAGAGGTAGAAGGCATTTTTTTCTTCTTTATGAAAGTTTGGTCTGCCACACCTGCTCCAGGAAGGGTTGTGGTAGCTGGAGTAGGGAAGATGGCACAGTTCTTTCTGGGATGCAAAGGCGGAAGAATCCAGTTGTTGGATGTTAGTTTGTAGGAGTCAGACTTTCTCTAAGGAAGAAACATGAAGGTGGTTAAATGAAGAGCAGTTATAGTCGTTGATAACCATTAGATAAGACAAGGCACTTTAATGGCTTTGTGTGTGAGTTGCATGTTTGACTGTGTCATCTGTTGACTGTGTGGGTGCTGTGCAGGCCCCTTCAGCTTGGGTCACCCGTTCTTCCTGCCTCTGAGGTACTGGCAGCTGATGAGTCTCAGTTGATTCTATCTCTGTTATATTCTATCTCTAGAAGTAGCTTTTGAGTGAAGAGAGCTACCCTGCCCTCTCTAGTGAAACTCCTCAACCACCGGTATATAGGAGTCTGCCTCCTTCAAGGGGGGGCAATACTATAGTACTGTTGCAGCTCCTGCTAGGACCAGATGAGATCTTTGCTGCAACCCAGTGTCTTCCTGTCCTTCTGCTGCTGCTTCTACAGCCTCACAACTCTCAGTATCACAACCTGAGTGTTGACTGCTGCCTCAGACTGACCCCCGGAGGGTCAGAACCCAAGACATGAGATACCTACAAAAATTCCACAATTATAAATGTATATATAATTCATAATTATGTATACACAATTGTACTCAGGATTGCGTATATTCATTATACACACACACACACACACACACATATCCATCCAGAGAATATGCACATTTAAAGAGAGCCTATGAGGACCCAACAGTCTGAAACTGCTAAGGCAGCAGGGATCACTTAGGAATGCTGTAAGGACCTTTGAACTGGGCAGTGTCTCTCCTTCCCTTTTGCTTCATTCCCTTTCACTTCAGCCCTGTTCTGAGTCCCTTTGCCCGCATCTGTCTTTATAGCTCAGTTTCATGTCCCTGCCCAGTGAGGCATAAATGGTGGTTTTTGTCTTTCGCATCTAGTGTGTGGACAATGCCCAGGTATATGATGAAACAGGTCTCAACCTAGATTGTGATGAAGATCGGCATTTCTCACTAATTATGAAGAATATAGGATTCCTAGATCTATTGATTTCTATTAAGTTTGTGTGGATTTATGAATCTTAAAATGGAAGTCCACAGCTATAGCCACCTTAGGATATTGTTTTATAGCAAGCAAGAGTCTACTGAAGGCCATAAAAATCAGCCTTTGATGCTTGTCTTAGGGTTTTATGACTTAAAGAATTGCTTGCACTTTATCTGCAAATGGTTCTCAGCCATCCTTTGTCATGTGGACCTGACCTAAGGAGAAGCTGTTAGCGAGGTGAATGCAGACGTCCAGAGCTCCCCTGAAATCTCTGTCTTCTTCCTTGGCTCCCTTCCTCTTCTGTGTGCTGTTGCGGACTTGTCTCATTATCACCTTGCTGGTAGGTTCCTGCTCCGGGCTCTCTCACCGCTTTCTGGAAGGGTGCTCTGCAGAGGTGCAAGCTGCCTTCTTGGCTGACTGCTTTGTTACATGCTTATCTCTGTCAGCTACACACATTGCCTTGTAATGCAGGGGATGTCAGAAAGAGCAAAACAGACCTCGTGCCCTACTAATGCCAGGTGAGCCTGTGTTAGATAAGTTTTGGTGTCAGAGGTATGTCTTACATGGTTAGAGACCGCCCTGAAATTATAGGTGAGTCTTTTCTTCTTTTCCATTTCTTCAGCAAGCATTTGTTAATCACTCACTGTGTACTATCGTATATATTTGCTTCTTTTTCCTTTCTTTCCTATTTTTTTTCTCTGTTTTCATTTTACTTGTATAGCAAATAAATTAACAGGTGAGGTCCTTCCCAACAGTATTGCTAGGAAGATGGGGATACAGCTCCATGGCACAGCATGTGCGTAATGTGCTCAGAGCCCAGAGTTTGTCCTCAGCAACAAAACAAACTACAGACAAACACAAAAAAGAAGGTGACTAGGCTCTCCTCTTTGTGCTTCTAAAGTGGTTTCATCAGTCCACTAAGAAGTACAGAGACGTCAGGGAGCCAGCGACCAGGTCTATCAAGAGATGACTAAATGGTCATTTCTGCTATTACAACGTGGCGCACAATTTCCACTTATCAGAATGCTGGTATCTGCTCTTCCTCCCAGGAATCAGAAGGCTACTAGGAATCAAAGAGACACTGGCTGATCTTCACTGATGTTTGGTTTTCAGCCTATCATGGATACTGAGCTATTTCTTCTGCTGATACTAATGAGCATTTCTTAACAAAAATGTAACTTTCTAGTAAATTGGATCTTCTGATATAGCCTTTGTCGCCTGTGTGCTGAGGATTTCCTGACAAGATGTAATGGTAATTTTCTTGCCCTTGTCTACTCACATAAGTGTCCTCTTGTTTGGAGTCATCAGGACACATTGTTCCCATTTTAACTTCCAGTTATAGCCAAGTTTATGCCTAGCGTTTATTGACTACATATGGAATGCTGGTTTACTAGCACAGAAACTATGGAATCCGAGAGACATGGCCAGTGGATACGATGATAAAACCTGACTTGCAAAAAGAATCCCTAATTAGTGGTGCTTGCTGATTGTCATAGTACAAATATTTCTACCATGGCCAGTTTCAACCAACCAACATGAACTTATTGGGTGTAGAGCTAAGGGACGATGACAGCACAGTTACCTTTTATGAGCTGGTGACATTTACATCAGCCCTACCACTGAGCCCAAATCTGCCCATATCAGCCCTGCGGAGCACTGGCCCTCTCTGAGTTCCATTCACCTCATGCGTGAAATGAGCTGAAGATGAAGACATTTGCCTAAGGGTTATTGTAATATTTAGATGATATTTCACATACAGTACTTTGTCCTTATCTGGCACTATTCCAAGGTCCCCAGTGGATGCCTGGAGTCACAAATGGTAGCCAATCCCAGCACACTGTCCTTTCCCCTCAGTACATATGCATACTACATACATACAGATAGATGTAGATATATAATAAAGTTCAATTTGTAACTTAAGACCAACAGGAATATAATAATACTAACTAATAGTAAAGTAGAATAGCTATAATACAAAAGTTATTTAAATCTTATGAATTTTTACCTAAATTTTCCATTTAATATTTTCTGTTAAAGGTGACAACTGACAGGTGAAAATGTGGAAAGTGAAACCAAAGGCAGGGAGGGGGCTGCTGCTGTGCACCACTTAGCGAGGAAAGCGGTGACTGTTCAGTAAGCGAAGGCTAGTTTAATAGTGTATGAGGCGTCCACCTTAATCTCTCAGTAACCCAGCACTTTCTGTGGAGTGCTCACTGCTCCAGGTGAAGATTCCAATGTGCAACAATTCACTGTCCAGTGTTGATTTCAGATGTGGAAACTGACTGGCTTCCTTCAGGTAGGTACTTGTTAACATAGTGGGACTGTTAGCCCCAGTCTTTTCCATGGTTCTGTAATCCTATAACAAACAACTGTTAAATGATGACCATTCATGAAAGAATGCGTTGTATCAGATATTGCAAGGAGAAATGCCTGAGCGTGTCTAGGCCTCGTTACCACACGTTGTGGTCTAGTGAAGGGAGACAGACATGTGCAAAAGTAACCCGGAAGTGTAAGACAGCTAGGTTGACAGAAGCCGGGGAGACACCATTGGTACTGCAAGCTAATTGCTCTGCAGGAGATTGCTTGGCCTTGCCACATACTCAGCATCTGGGCCAGGCAGTTCATGGAACAATGTTTCTCAGTGTACAACTTAAGTGTGGACTGGAAAAGGCCCATTGCTGTACTGATCCTTGCTGGTCTGAGTGTGGCTTTAGGCTAGAGTCTTAGTGAGGAGGCCTGTGTTCTTTAATAAGAATTGAGACACTTTTTTTTTTATCTCAGAATAAAACTACATGTCCCTCCGGGGATATAGCTCAGCAGTATAAGTGCCTGCCTGGCAAGCACAAGGTCCTGAGTTTGATTCTCAGTACCAAAAAAAAAAAAAAAAAAAAACAAACAAACTACATGTCGCTACTCCATTCCACCTTGTCCTGTCTGAGTGAAGGGTATATAATAAATACTTTGAAATGTTAATGAGAGCAGACACTCCTGCCAAAGGGTCCCCCATTCAAACTTCCAGGTCTCCCCATTTTTTTCTGCATCTGTTTGTCTTTTCTGGATTATGTGGAGAAAGTGAATTTACCAGCTCAGCATTTGCCTCCCCTAGGCAGTGCCAAAGCTGTACTTGTCAAATTTTTATAGTCTGGTTCTTGAACTTGCAAGTATTTTAATATTGTGCCTGATGTCTAAGGGATGCTTTTGCATAAAAAATTTGAGACTCATTTGATAATTTGCATAAGCTTTTCATTTCAATTGTGTGTTTCTGCATCTGGATTCTGGACCGTAAACGCTTGGAGAGTGAGGGGCTCCCTCTTGGGTGCTCAGCCTTACAGAGATTTGATGGCAGAGAACACCTAGACTCACAGCAAACCCGCGAGGGAAATGTTGATTTAGCTCCTCCGTAGGTGTTGAACCCTGCGGCTGTCACCCTCGCCCGTTTGCAGGGGTGAGATCAGGACGGCCCGGCTCCAGGACCCGGCTCCAGCAGTGCTGGATCCCGCACTCCTCCCTGTAGCAAGGCGCTGGCCCCGACCTTATAGTCTACCCAGAATAATCTTCGCTTTCAGCAAAGTGTATGCTGTTTATATGTATTTTCTTGACTCGCTAAGGAGTTCAGATATTGAAACCAATGTAATTTTTAAATATTTAACTTCACTGTGCTTCTGGGACCATAACATTGAATATGTTTTCAAAATTTTATGAAAGCGTTTTGAACAGGTGAACTTACACAAAACCCTGGCCAGCATTTTCCAGTAAAATTCATCCTGTGTTCCTCAGAGCCACAAATAAAGCTTTTCTTAAAACACAGACACCAACATCTGGCTCTGTAAGAAGGGTCCCAAACACTGGCCCTTCCCTGTTCTCTTCTAGCTTACGAGACACTTCTTATGAGTGCTTCCTCACGTGCTTTGATTCAGAAACTGGGGGGAAGGAGTCTGAACGCCTCAGCTGGGAAGCGATATCCATCTTTTGTACTTATGTATAACTATAGCTATTGCAGTTTCCATGTAAATGTACAAGTGGGGAAGTTGCTCTTGGCAAGTGCTACCACGTCTGCCGGCCTCGCCGTCTGCTGCATTTCCTTTGCTTATGGCCTGCATTTGGGCTTACATTTTGCTTAATACCTTTCCTGCTCTTCAACAAAATGTGTGTGTGTGTGTGTGTGTGTGTGTGTGTGTGTGTGTGTGTGTATCTCTTTCAATATACAAGTAAGATACTTCCCTTTCATGAAGCCTGTGGTACTCTCCAAGCCAGAGTTCTCAGACTTGCTTGCGTGTCCTGATGGCACTTAGAAGCATTCTAGTGGCCTTTGTCCACTGGCTGCATTGCTGTAAATTATAGGTGTACCTAGCCTGCCAGATACCAGCATAAACTGATAGATAGATAGTTTGAAGACAGAGACCTTGAATTATCTCTGAGGCCTACCTTCCCACTAATATAATACCATGATCTATTAGTGGTCATTACAGATTATCAGATCAGATCTCAGCTTTCCAAAAGTGTTCTAAAATATAAATGAGTTAAGGAATATCCAAGACTCTCTCTACTAAAGAAATTGGTTGTTCTGGCAGCATTGTGAAATGATGGGGTATGGCTCACAAGAGATCTTAAATCACTGCGTTGCTAATTGTGTCTGTATATTGCAGTTGAAATATCCAGTTCCTTATTATGCCTTCCTGCTGTGGACCTAATGAATTACATATCATTTCTTCTTCATTGATTCCACTTTGTTACCTTACACTGTCTAACATTACACCGTGCATTTAATTCTCTTTCCTATATATGGAATGAATGAATGAATGAATGAATGAGAGGGGAGGGAATCATCATATCTGAACTTGTTTGTTTGTTTTGAGACAAGGGCTCATTGTGTAGCCCAGCCTGGCCTTGAAGTCACATCAATCCTCCTTCTTCAGCCTCCCAGGTGCTGGGATGACAGGGGTGCACCACCACGCCCAGCTTCATGTCTGACTCCTAAGCTACAGGACACACTAAATCCGTACATTTGGTCTGGCGCTGTGCTTCATGAAGATGCTGGAGGAATGGGCTGTGAGTTGCTTCAAGTCTTTGCCTACTGCACTGGCAGATGCCCACAGTCCACTGCATCTTAGGGTTATGAGCCCTTAAAACTGAGTTGCCAGATCCCACATTTGGCTCAAGCCTTTGTTTTTGCTCTTTTTGAAAAACGGTCCTAGTACTCACTTTGAAAACTGGGTCATCTCTGGTGTAGAAGCAAAGGTATATAGCATTCAGTGGTATGGAGACTGGTGTGGTTGCTGAGTTTCCCTTTGTCATAAATACAGAACCTAAACAATCAGCTATTGATGGTTCTCTTTGGTCAGTGAAAATACATACAGGTAATGCAGGATCTGATCAGGTGACCCTGGGTCTCAGGAGTGAATCCCCGCCCTGGACGGTTTTGTTAGACTCTGCCATGTAGATCGCTTCTTTCCTGCTCTTTCCGTCCCTCTGCAGGCTTGCATTTTCTCTGACACACTTGCGTTTACAACCCAGGCTGCCTGCTCAGGGCTATGGCCCATCTTCTTACTGTCCTGATGCAGCCAAGCCAGCAGACACGGATATAGCTTTTCTACAATGATGGCTTAGACCACAATTAGTTTTCTGGGTTTTTTTTTTTTGTTTGTTTGTTTGTTTGTTTTTTTACTATTCTAGTAATGGATTCTCAAATTGAAATTGCTTTCTAATTCAGAACAACTGTAGTCTTATCAATTAAATTGTCTCCGTATAAAGTATATATAGCTTTAAAGGCATTCCTTGGGCTTTTAAGAATGAGTTACATCTAATAATTCCCTACTAATACAGCAGCCCTTGGTGGAGGACTGTATCAGCCTAGATTCCATTTTATAGATGGAAGAACTCAAAGTGACTGACTCAGTTTTCACTTTTAGAATTCTATCTTTTACCGCTTATTTCTCTGCCCCTCTTCTTCCATTTATTTTACTATATATTTTATCCCTTGGAAAACCTGCCTTACAGATTGAAATATGCATGTGTGCGTGCATGTGTGTGTGTGTGTATGCATACGTTGAGGGACAGTGTGAGGAGACATAGTGATAGCAGAAAATAAAACTTATTGACCAAGAATTAAGCTGGAGAAGATCCTATTCTGCGGAAGGAGACAGTTTGCTAAAGTCCGAGTTTATACTTTCAGAGTATATACGTTATGCGCTTTTCAGATATCTGTGTAAAGGCCTGTTTCTCATTAGCATTATCAAAAACCTCACCTACACCCTTAGAATGGATTCAAGCTGTTTCACTGTTATGTTGAGTAGTTGGCCACAGTCAGAATACGTCTCCTGTAGCACACCCAGCCGTTTGCCCAGTAAACCAGAGTGATCACATTTTGCTAAATAAAGGTGAAAGTAAATGTGTTCCTTTCATATTTCCCAGGTAATAATTTTCTGGACGTTCAGTTGACAGCTATTGGTTAGTCTATGAAGTGGGCATGTAGTAAGGAAGTAACGGATATAACCCTAGATTTTGAGGCAGCCATGTTGGCGGTGGCTGTGGAGCCAACATGAGTCGTGCGGATGGGCCCTGACGTGCCTGGGGAGCAGCTTCTCGTACAAAGCCTGGAAGTTGGAGTGTGCTGTGGAATTCACACTTCTCTGAAGCCCTCCCCGATAAATTAAACAACATTTTGCCTTTCAACGCAGTAGGCACACTTGTGAGATTTTCAAAAGATGTTAAGATAAAGGGGAGTAAATGCTTTTAAAACTGTATCAGGATTCAAGGAGACCTCAGATCGCAAGACTAAATTAATGATATCTAAATGGGTGGAAGTCAGATTCTAATTTAGCTCTTGGCTCCAATACCTGTGACCTGTTAGACCCGACACACCCATGACAAAGGACATGATATTCCCAGCACATCTTTAGCGGTCAAACAATATCTGAAATTTCATGTCTAATTTTGCATTTTAAATATAAGCAATATTCAGTGGAAATACAGTAAGAGTCATACATGTAATTTTAAATTTCCGACTAATCACATTGAGATTAAAAACAGGAAAAATTGTGCTCGCTTCGGCAGCACATATACTAAAATTGGAACGATACAGAGAAGATTAGCATGGCCCCTGCGCAAGGATGACACGCAAATTCGTGAAGCGTTCCATACTTTTGTTGAGAGGATCAACTGTCTGACTAAATTTACATGTCTGTATATGGGTCCATACATCTACAATTCGAAGATATCAATGGATAAAGCAACAACTACTGTTGAGACCATATCACCTTGTCTATAGATTAGTTGTGATTGTACTATTTTCTATGATAATGGGTGTCTGTTTGTCAATATGTTTTTGTACTTTTATGTTTCTAAA
>PVLD010025209.1:0-24124 GCA_004027595.1 Dinomys branickii | reverse complement strand
CTGTTGTTGAGAGGATTAATTGTCTGACTAATTTTGCATGTCTGTATATGGGTTCATATATTTACACTTCAAAGATATCAATGGATAAAGCAATAACCACTGTTGAGACCATGTCACCTTGTCTATAGATTAGTTGTGATTGTACTATTTTTTATGCTAATTGGTGTCTGTTTGTTAATATGTTTTTGTACTTTTATTTAAAAAATAAATAAATAAATAAATAACACCCTCCTGAATAATCAGTGGGTCACAGGTGAAATCAAAGTAGAAATTAAATAATATTTAAAATCAAGTGAAAAAGTAAATACAACTTACAGGAACCTGTGGGATCCAATGAAAGCAGTCCTCAGAGGAAAATTTATAGCTGTGAATTTCTACCTCAGGAAAACAGAATAAGCACAAATAAACAATCTTATGCTATCCCTCAAGCTTAAAACAAAGAGCAAGTCAAACCAAAAGCCCAGAGAAGGCATGAAATTATAAAGCTCAGGGCAGAAATGAACACAATGGAGACTAAGAAAACAATACAAAGAATTAATGAATCAAAGAATTGGTTCTTTGAAAGAATAAGTAAAATAGATAAACCACTAGCCAACCTTATCAAAAAAGGAAATATAAAATACATTCAATAAAGAATGAAAGGGGTGAAATCACTACAGATCCTATAGAAATTCAGAAGATCATCAATACATACTGTGAAAATCACTACTCTCACAGGATGGAAAACAGAGGAAATGGGCAGATTTCTAGATATATATGAATTACCAAAGCTGAATGAAGAAGATGTAATAAAAACAAACTTGTCAATGAAGAAAAGCCCAGATCATGATGGATTCACAGCTAAATTCTATAAGAAATTTAGAGAAGATTAAATGACAATTCTTCTCAATCCCTTCAGTGAACTTGAGAGGGAAGAATTCTCCCCAACTCCTTCTTGGAGGCAAGTATTATCCTGATACCAAAAGGAGAGAAAGATCCAACCAGAAAGGAGAACTATAGGCCAATCTCCCTAATGAATATAGATGCAAAACTTCTCAATAAAATACTAGCCAACAAAATACAACAAATCATCAAGAAGATTATACACCATGACCAAGTGGGATTCATCCCGGGAATGCAGGAATGGTTCAATATATGCAAATCAATTAGTATAATACACTATATCAATAGAGCCAAAGACAGAAATCACATGATCATCTCCATTGATGCACAAAAGGCCTTTGATAAAGTTCAACACTCATTTATGATAAAACCTTACAGAAAATAGGAATAAATGGTCTTTACCTCAATATGATCAAAGCCATCTATGAAAAACAAATGGCTA
This sequence comes from Dinomys branickii, assembly GCA_004027595.1. Lineage (NCBI taxonomy): Eukaryota > Metazoa > Chordata > Mammalia > Rodentia > Dinomyidae > Dinomys > Dinomys branickii. Next base: position 22,800 of record PVLD010025209.1, on the reverse strand, counting down.
ACATTATACTCAATGGTCAAAAATTGAAAGCATTCACTTTAAAATAAGGAACAAGACAAAGATGTCAACTGTCACCACTCATATTCAATATAGTTCTGGAAATATTAGCTAGAGCAATTAGACAACAGACAGAAATAAAAAGAATAAGAATAGTATAGGAAGAAGTAAAATTACCATTATTCACAGATGGCTCGATATTCTACATACAGATCTCCAATTCTCCACAAAAACATTTATAGATTTAATGACCAAATTCAGTAGCATAGCTGGATACAAAGTCAATTCTCAGAAATAATTAGCATTCCTGTACACAAAAAACAAACAGACTGAGAGAGAAATTGGGAAACTACACCTTTCACAATAGCATCTAAAAAGATGCAACACTTAGGAATCAATCTAACAAAAGAAGTAAAAGATCTATATGGCAAAAATTACAGTACTCTGAAAAAAGAGATAGAAGATGATTTCAGAAAATGGAAAGATATTCCTTGCTCATGAATAGGAAGAACTAGCATCATGAAAATAGCCATACTACTAAAGTTATTCTTCAGATTCAGTAAAGTCCCAATTAAAATACCATTCATATACCTCACAGATCTAGAGAAAACATTCTTAAAATTTATCTGGAAGCAGAAGAGGCCTAGAATAGCAAAAGCAATCCTAGGAAACAAAGGAAAGGCAGGAGACATCACAATTCCTGACTTGAAATTACACTACAAAGCTACTGTGATAAAATGAGCATGATACTGGCAAAAAAGACAACCCAGACCTAAAGAACAAAGGAACAGATTAGAAGATGCAGATACAACTACAAACACACTCAGCCACCTTATCTTTGACAAAAGGGTCAAACATGTTCACTGAAAGAAAGATAGCCTCTTTAATAAATGGTGCTGGAAAAACTGGCTCTCTTCATGCTAAAGTCTAAACCTAGACCCATGTGTTTCACCATGCACTTAACTAAAGTCAAAATCTATCAAAGATCTAAATATCAAAACAGAAGCACTAAATCTACTAGAAGAGAAAGTTGGTAAAAATATTGAATATTTATGTATGTATAGAAGTTAAGATAGTTGTATGTATAGTTAAATATAAATATATATGTGTGTGATAGTTAAGATAGTTATACTACAAATTTCTCCTAGTTCATTGAAAAGAAAGATCTATGCTAATATTGTTTGGGCAATTAAATGTCTGTATCTTGTACTCTGAGTAACTAAAAATAACAATATGCAATATATTAACCATTATTACCTTCCTATTATCTTGTTTTGAAATTTTCTGGTTTTTTCTCTTTAACAGAAAAAAAGTGAAAAGGAACTAGAATGGGGGACAAGGGAAAAGAAGGAAGGGAAAAGAAAAAAAGGCAAATTAGTTGTACTACTAATGTCTCTTAGTTCATTAAAAAGGAAGCTTTGTGCTAGTATCAATTGGAGAAATTTTATGGCCATATCTTGTACTCTGAGTAACTACTTTGAAGATGATTCTGTCTGTGTCTGTATCTCTGTCTCTGTCTCTCTCTTTTTCTGTCACTGACACATACAGAGGAAAAAGGGCAAAAGATGGGAATAGAAAAGCAAATATATAATACAAAAAGATAGTCACTGTCACTCATAATAAGAGATGGATTTTAATATATTGAACTGTCACTTCTTACCAATTTAAACAGGGAAAACCTAAAAGATTAAAAATACGCTAGGTTAACAACACTAAAGAGACATAAGAACTCTCTTACTTTGCTGCTGGGAATGTATATTGGTAAATCCATATGAAAGTCAATTGATAATAGCTATCAAAATTATAAATGCATAACCTCTTTTAGTATTTTCTGTTCCTAAAAATTTATCTTGAAGGTACACATCTATGAAAGATATTAGTACATTGCCACTGATTACATGTTTGATTGTAACAGCAAATGTGTGTACAACTCGTATATTGTTTATTTAGAATTATTTTATGACTGTAAACAAATTGAGAATGAAAATTAGTTTTTCAAACTTCAACATCCATTTATGATAAAACAATTGTAAAATATTTGAAATAGAAGGGTATGTACTCAATCAGATAAAAGGCACCTACAAATTACTCACAGTTAACATGGGGCTTACTTGTGAAAGACTGGATGATTTTGCCATTAAATTAGGAATATTAATATGAAATTCACTTTAACACTTCAATTCAACCTTGTACTAGAGTTTCTAGCAATGTGGCTGGAAGAAAATATAGAAAGCATCCAAAAGTGGGGAAGAGACAAAATGATCTGTAGTCATGACACAATCTTTTACACAGTAAATGCTAAGAAGTCCTCTAAAAAACTGCCAAGTAAAAAAAAGTCTTTTTCATGTCATGGAGCTGGAAAAACCGGGTAACCACAGGCAAGAGAGTAAATCTTGCCCTTGCCCTACATCACCTACAAAAAGTCACTTACAAAGCTTTTGCAAGACATCGTAGGGTAAATCTTCACTATTTTGGATTTGACAACAGATATTTCTAATAAAGAAATTCAGTAAGTTTACAAGATAAATCGTCCATTTTAAAAACCAGTTGGATTTTATACACTTCTGAAGATGAAACAATACCATTTAATATCATAAGTGACAAATACTAAAGAAGAAATTTAGCAAAAGAACTGCAACACTTGTACCCTGAAAACGACATTTTGAAAGAAATTAAATGACTCTAAATAACAAATTGATATAAATATCTTGTCTTAGTTACTTTCTTGTTGCTGGAACAAAATATCCAACTCCCAAAGTTAAAGGGGGAAAGGTTTGTTTTGGTTCATGGTTTGTAGAGGTTTCAGTCCATAGTCACCTGAATCCAAGCAAAGAATAGCTCATGCAGAGCAGGGAAAAGACAGAAAAGTGAAGCCTCCTTTTCCCTTTTATCTCATTCAGGCTACCAGCCTTTGGGTGGTGCTACACACACTCAGGGTGGGCTTTCCAATTATCCATATCCAGACCTATTCTGAACCCATCAGTGAGCTAATTTAATACAACTCACTCTTAATCCCAACATCACACACCCCAGATTCATCCAGCTCTGAAAAGCCCCACCAGTGAGCACTTGAGACTTTGAGGAGACATCTAGATCCAAGCCACGACATGTCTCATGCTTATAGATTGGAAATCTTAATAGTATTAAATAGCAATATTCCTCAAATTGATATAGAATTTAATGATTTCAGAATCCCAGCTGTCCTTTTGCATAAATTGATAAGCTAATTCTAAAATTTATCTGAAATTGCCAAGGTCCCAAAACAGTCAACAATCTTGGGTAGGGGAAGCAAAGTGGACAGCTCACATTGCCTGATTTCAAGGTAATGGTAATCCAGTCACTGTGGTATTGACATATCATAGAAATATGGATCAATGGAAGAGAATTAGAAGTCCACAGAGCGATCCATATATTTATGTTCAAGCAATTTTGAAGAAGGGCTCAAGATCATTCAAAGGGGAAAATATAGTCTTTTTGTTATTGAAAGCAATTAGTTCACCCCTTGGTGAATGCAAAGCTAATAACCACAGCCAGGAGGTGAAGGGATGAAGAAAGGTCTATTACTTGCAGCAAACAAGGAGAACATGGGAAAATTCCCAACATAGGCCTCCCCGGGTGAAGAAACTATGGGGGCTTTTATTTGGGAAAAATCGTATGTTTCCATCTAGCTATGGCTCACTATCACATATAAAAGTGGGCACATGTCTGAGCACACTTAGTTTCAGGTCATGCTTCTTCATGCATCACATGTTCAAAAATGGTGAATGGAAACAGCTCTAGGTAAAGAAGTTAGTATTGTACTGAGGAGGGTTTATTCTAGATCACATGAAAAGGTGGGTGAGCAGAATGAGCTGGTGATTTCGGCTGGCTCTTTGCAGGTTTTTGTGGAGGGCCTTACCAGAGACAAACAGAAAATGACTTTGAAGTGATAACAATAGTCATTTTAAGGACAGGAACCCCTCTCACCACCCCACACCACCACAGGCATAGGTTTATTAAATGCTGGCAAAGATGTAGAGTAACTTGTACTTTCATATATCTATGGTGGGAATCCTAACTTGTACAGATACTTTGGAAAACAGTTGTGCTGTTTTGTGTGAAGTTAAATCTGCACATCTCTAGAACCCAGGTTTTCACTCCTTGAAATTTACACAAGGGAAATGACAATGCATCTATACTGAATGACCCACAATAGATGTTTGTAGCAGCTGTGTTAGTTTATTATTGCTGTTATAGCAAATTATCACTAATGTAGTGGCTTAAAGCAACACAAATATATTGTCTTCACAGTTCTGAAGAAAGGAGTCCAAATATCACTTTCCTTAAGGTAAAAATCAAAATGTCTGCAGAGATCTGTTCTTTTAGAGACTGAAGGGAAGTGAATGGTTTTCTCTTCTATTCTGACTTCAGAGGTGGTCCTCATTTCTGCCTTACAGATCCCTTGTTCCATATTGAAATCTCTCTCTCTCTCTTTCTGACACACATACAGAAATACACACACATCTCTGTCTCTGATTTGTGGTTTCCTTCTGTCCTTCATAAAGACCTTTATGAGCACATTGGGAAAATGGGTAAACCATAATAATCTCTTAGTTTAAATGTAATCACATTTCCTAAGTCCCTTTTGCTATTAACATATGCATAGTTTCTGGATAATAGGATTCTGATGTGAGTGTGTCTGTGTCTAACCCAAAGGCAAGGTTTGCAGGCAGTATTAGCACTTCTATTTCCACTTTAAACTGACAAAATTTATTGAATGTGTAAAATTTTGGATAAAATTAATCATTCAGCATGTAGTTCAGCCCTATGTTCCTTCCAAAATGAACACTGTTGGAATTTATAAATATTTCTATAAAACTTTATGATTGAACTCATACTTGAGTACCAGTAAACAGTAAATGTATTGTTGCAGTCAGAGATTACACAGGAAAAGATTTAATATAAGACACATAATTTATGGGATTATTTTATAATGTTCACCCAGAGTCAAATGCAAAAAAGTATGGGAGGTCTGTCCATGCACCAGAGACCCAGATAATCCAGCTGAGGGCCTGGATCCCACAGCAATGTCCTACATGAGTCAAGCTGGAGGGCTACAGTCTGTAACAATGTCTCATGTAAGTCTGCATCAGGAGTCTACACTGGGAAGGCCCAAAGGTCAGCGGTAGAAGCTAGAAAGTCTGTACCAGTAGGATGAAGGTTCTATGTAAGCAGGCTAAGGGATCTGCACTGGAGCCAGGAAGCAATGTTCAAGGTAAAGAATAGAGCTCCCCTGAAAACAACCATAGCCGTCCTCAGCAATGGTGAGGTCCTGAGCTCTTCTCATGATGAAAATAGCTGAGATCATATTAGGGAAGCCATCAGGACAAGCTTCTCCAGGAGAATCAACAGCACATCATCTTCTCCAGTTCTCCTTCTATGCTGCTGGCAGCAGTCCTCAGGTGTGCCTTCCACACCCAGCACCATGCTGATTCAGTTCATCTGGGTGTTCCAAGTTGACCATTAGTTAATCTACCATGGTCCAACCAGACACATTTACTTAAATGATAGTCTCTGGTGGCAGATCTGTGAAAATTTAACATGTTGTGGTCTATTCTGATTTACATTAATATAACAATTACATATATATGATTCTTATTGCACTCATTTCTGCACTAAAAGCAAAATATTCAAAGGATGCTTAAAATTCAAGATTAAAATACTTTAACTAGTTAACCTGATTAAAAATATGTATCTAAAAACTATATTAAAATCATATTGAGAGCTATTGTAATCACAAGCTTCCCATTAACTTTTAACAACAGGGCATGGCAACACTAAGAAATGCTCCAAGGGATCTCCTGAATTTCAAATCACTCTTCCCTTTTAGTCAAAGATCTGAGGTCATTTTCTATCGTCCTATTCCTTCTCAACAACCATGTTCTCCTCTGCTCGGCTTTGAGATCCACAGCTCCACTTGAGCCTTCCTTCTGGCCAAATGCTTCACAATACTGTGCTGGCTCTGCACTCCTAATTTCAAGCATAAATCTGGCCAAAAGCTCTCAATAGTGACCATGCCACCATTCCAAAAGTACACTGCACTAAAATTTTTCTACTACCTAGGCAGTATCTCTTAACACAAACAAAATGCAGACCAACTGTTACGGTTGACGGTTGATACATTGTGTCAACTTGGGGAGTCTGGAGGTTTAGCTGAGTAACTCAGCAGTTGTAGATCTTGGGGTGAAAAGGACATGCCCTTACCCTTCTGGGATGTTGTTTATTGTGTTAATTTGGGAAGTTTCCGCAGGTGATTCAGCGGGAAGCCAGGGTGCTTACTTTGTATACATCCTGAGCCTGTGGAAGAGGAGGGCATGGAGACTGTGTGAGAGCTACACGCCCCCTGGGTGGGGGCAGGCTGTTTACAAGGTAGAGAAAGAGGCTGCTTGCCTGCAATTCCACACATTTGCTGGTTGTTTGCTGCCATGAACGTTTGCCCTCTGCCGTGTGCTACTCTGCCTGAGAACCAGCCAAATATGGACTGAAACCTCCACAAACTGTAAGCTAAATAAACCTTTCCTTCCTTCATTTTGGGTGTTGTGTATTTTGTCTCAGCAGTGAGAGAAAAGTAACCAAGACACCAACTTCCTGCCAAGGCACAACATATACCACCTGGATAGCCAATGCAGTCTTTCTCAAGAGAAGCCTTCCAAGCTTCATCTTTAACCAGCAGCATTTCCATCAGTACTCTAATATTCCAGGCTCTGATCTGAGTCTCCAATACAGTTCACAGTGTATGGGGGCTGTCTGTTTGGCCAGTCTCTCAAAACATTTCCAAATTAATTCCCAAGGCTCTTAAGCCATGTAGCCAGGCAATGTCACAGCAATGACTCCATTTCTGGTACCATTTTTTCTGTAGTCAGCAATTACAAGGGAAAGATTTAATACAGGAGACAAAATGTATAAGATTATTTTCTAATATTCACCCAATGAGTCAAAAGAGTGCAGGAGATCTGTCAACACACTAGAAACCCAAAGAATCCATCTGAGGGCCTGGATCCCATGGCAACATCCTGCACACATCCAGCTAAAGACCTAGAGCCCACAACAATGTCCTGTGCAAGTCTATATCAGGCCATGCATCTTCAGTGGAAGCCTGTAGAGTCTACAACAAAGAGCTAAACAGTCTATGCCAGAAGGCTGCAAAGACTACACTTGAGGCTGAGGGATATCAGGCAGAAGCTGAAGCATCTGCTCTAGAAGAGAGGAGATGATGTCCAAGCTGAAAGCAAAGATTGGAGCTCCTCTGAAGAACAGAAGCAGGTCTGTCCTTCCTCAGTTTCCCTTTATACCATTCAGGAGATGAGCTGCCCTAGGGTGCTTCCTTTACATCCTAGGGTGTTGAAATGGTGAGCCTACTTCTTTAAGCTTCTACACTTCTCAAGTTGACACAATCAATCTACCATTGTGGATATATCCTACTAACTTCGGGAAATGATGATGGTATTGGTTTACTCTGAAGACTCTCTGTCAGGCCTATTTGAGGACAGAAGTGAAGCAAGTCACCGTGAGCACTGTGCACAGTACAATTTAGTGACTTTTCATCAGCTGTGACCTTGAATTAACTTATACCTAGGTCAAAAGACTCCATTGTTAACATTTGCAAGAACTTCATAAGCCAGTTGTTAAAGTCAGCCACTATTAAAAATTAAATTATATTTACTTAGAATTAAATAAATTATATTAATGAAAACAAGAACTACATAAAACTTTTCAATTCCTCATTACTATGTTTTATTATTGTCTGTACTCTTGATGGTATGTGTATTGCATAGGCACTGTATATAATGGTGCACTACTACATAGCTCTTAGGAACTTTGTATTCAATCATTGCATCATGTTGTAGCTTCAAATTGCCCTGATGAGAAAACTGACAGCATGAAAATCAGTAAGCACTGTAGATCATGGATTACTTTGTTGTTTTGAGGATTATCTAGATTTAAGAATGTGATGGACAAATATTAATGCAGATTAAACTTAAAGTAAGCTCTGACTATTGCTTTATATTATAAATGGCCCAAAATTTGGGAAATGTTTTCCAACTGTCATGTGATTTAGCAAAAAGCAAACAAAACAAAAAAGTCAAGTCCTTGCAGAAACAACAGCAGCTGTTTGTTCATTATTTTATTTCATCTTAGCTGTTACAGTAAATGCAAAGAGCTACTAATATTCATGACAGAGTTATATTCACTGAGTCGCCCAAACAACTGGTCCCTATCTAGGGTCCAGAAGCACCTCCTAGGAGGACCTCATAGGAGGTCTTTGCCCTTAGATGCTTTTCTGAAAGTTAAATTATACTTAATAAACACTTGGCATGCAGCAGCCTTTCCTGGGAGAAGATCCATAGCCCTCAGCAGATTCCAAAAAAACTATGATAAGCAAAACAATTTATAAATATCAAGTATAACAGATAAAGCACAAGATTGGCAGCAAAACTGTTCTAAAGATGTGCATTCTAAAAACCAGCCCCATAACACTGGGTAATTATTTAACTCCTCTGGGCCTATTTCTCACACTTAAGTAGATGTAGGACCAACTTCATGGGCTATGAGCATTACAGGGTAGAAAGCACATAGTAGATCCCAGATTCAGGAGCCCTAGGTGCTCACATACCTACTTTATTGACTGTGTATCTTTGACCAGAGACAGCTGTCCAATCTTGGATTTCCAGCCACCAAAATTGTGATCCTACACAAAATTCTTTGCTATATAAACAGCTCAGTTTTAGGTATTCTTTCACAGCAATGGAAAATGGACTGAAAGAACAAAATAGCAATCCCTACCAGACAAGACTCCAATATATAGACAACACCCATCTAGGTTACTGGTGTATAACTCTAATCACAGGGTCTATTATGAAGGTAGAGGGCTGTAGAAATATTAGTGTCCACATGAATGTTAAATGTGGCCCTTGCCTTAGGAGAAATCTGGTTTTGAGTGAGATATGGATATAGACTTGGAAGAAGCTGCAATGTCCAAACCGTGACAGTGCTTCTTTTGGCTGCCTGGTCTGGGCTCCTTGGAAAATAGTATATTAACTTCAAAAGCCTGAGCTAAAGGATGACTGAGAGGCTTGTCATGGAGGGTAAGTGAGAATAACAGACTCCAAAACACTAGAAGCCCTTGACATTGTGGGGGGATTGGCTTGTATATCTGTGTTATGGTTGATACATTGTGTCAACTTGGGGAATCTAGAGGTTTAGCTGAGTGACTCAGGAGGAAGCTGGGGCGCTTACTTTGTAAACATCCTGAGCCTGTGGAAGAGGAGGGCATGGAGATTGTGTGAGAGGTACACCCCCCCCTGGGTGGGGGTAGGTTGTTTACAATGTAGGAAAGAAAAGGAGGCTGCTTGCAGCCATTCCTCCCTTTTGCTTGCGGTTTTTGCTGTGATGTGCTGCCGTGAACAGTTTGCCCTCTGCCATGTGCCATTCTGCCTCAGAACCAGCCAAGTAAGGACTGAAACCTCCACAAACTGTAAGCTAAATAAACCTTTCCTTCCTTCAATTTGGGTGTTGGGTATTTTGTCTCAGCAACGAGAAAAAAGTAACCAAGGCAATCTGTAACAACAAAAGACTATTTCTGAACTTCCTGAGCAAATCGAACAAGTCTGGCTGGGTTCCCTCAGAGCTCAGGTGAGATGCAGATAGATGTAGGACGCAGGCCAGGAATGAGAATGGTCATAAAGCAAGGTAGAAAGAACACAGCTCTGCAAACTTGGACATGGCTTGGGACCTGAAGCCACTCAATCTTCTCATCTTGTCCAACTGTTCTGAGAGATTCTGACTTTGCAGATCTGCCTTCTCTGTCTCATCAAATAGTCTGTTATTGGACAGCATGTTAGGTAATAGAAAGATGAATTTGGTTCTCTCTTTGGTCTACATGTTAAGAAATATTCTGCTAATAATTTTTCCCAATGAAATGAAAATGGAGAAGCTATTTTATGACTCTTAAGGGTTGTGAATTAACTTTCAAATGTATTTATATATTTTCAAACACAAAATCAGCAGCAATCAAATTCCCTGTGAATGTAGTTCTCTAACTTGATGGAGACCACTATGAAGCAGACCTGAGCAGGACTTAAATTAATCAGTTGGCTTTTCGTGTTCACTTGTGAATCTGTCCAAGGCCTAGGCTCCTTATCTGGAAATGGCAGACTCATAGTAAGTGAACCTCTGTGAATCACTAATCCCTACTAAAACCTGTAGTGGTGGATGAAGCCAGAAAGCCTCAAAGGACAAAACAAGATCACAGCCAAGGACACCTGGATTACATCTCAACTAGATAAAGACTATAGCCTCAGGCATGTCATTCTTCAGTGGATGAACTTAATACCTTATTTAGATTAATACTCTAATATACCTTACTTAGAGGAGTCCTTCCTTGAGTGGTTCTGCCCTTCTTGAGTACTCCCCTCCCTTCTGATAGCCACATAAACATGGGCAACCCAGAGAAGGTCTTGGTCTTAGCCCTGAGAGAATCTTGAATTCTGTGAGAGGGCTTGATCCTCCTGGAGCCCTGAAATCATTCCATTTGCCTCTTTTTATTCAGCCTTCGCTGCACACTCATTCAGGAGATTGTGGACCTGATCAGCCCACAATAACTAAAGGATATTATGAACCCCATACTCACTGGCTTAGAAAATGGTGATTGTGGACATGTTTATGGCATTTCCTGCAGTACATTTAAATTATTTCTGTTTGCATTTATCATGATCTGACTTATACTGTTCTAGGTTGTAAATCCTGACTCTGACTTCATAGCACTGGCATCATGCCTTAGTCTGTAGTCCCTGGGTCACCTACCTGGCAGAGACCTAGAACTTTGCACATTAGGAACCCAGTAAATGCTTATTGAATTAAACTGACCTGGCATCTGGACAGTATGGACAATGCCCCAGCTTCTGCAGACAGAACAAATGTCAAAGATGGGTGATATCAACCCAGCTTTGATATTGTTTATGGCTACAGCAAACATGAGTAGGTGGGCAGAATGTCAACAAGCCAAGTCCAAAAAGAAAAAAGTGTTGTGAGGCTGCCAGATATCTCAAAGTACAAAGGCATTTAAAGAAACATATTTCTAATTGCCTCATGCAATTGCTACAGAGATTTGAGATAATGCAGTTAAAATCTGTACCAAGGAGCTCAGCTTATTTGCTAAAGAAGTATTGCCACAATTATTCATGGATTAATAGCAATAAGCCATCTACTGTAATAATGAATACCGGAAAGAATACTGGAAAGCAATTTGGCCTCTAGCAGAGCCAGGAAAAGTTTTCTTTGATTAACAGTATTTCTATTTAATAACTGGCAACTAACTGGACAAAATCAAGATGAAGTCATCTATCAAGGGTACACCCACACTCACCTTGGCTCAGCAAATCCTAGTATGTCTGTAAGATTCAGCCCCATAGATTTGTGAGAAACCTTCTCTTCCCAACCTTCCTAGGCTTTTCTCCCAGGGGCTTTCCTGGGACATCACCTCTGCAAGCTTTGCAAGCCCCTACCACCCGCTAGGGAATGCTGCACCTCCAATGCTTAAGAAAGCTGTGTGTGCTCAAAGGGATATTTTAAACCTTGGTAGAATAAAGAAAGAAACACTGGAGACTTTTATAGGTAAATGGATGCAACTCGAGACCATACTTATAAGTGAAATAAATCAGACCCTTGTGTGTAAACATCGTATTATCTCACTAGTGTGAGAACCTGAACAAGTAAATAAGATCCAAAATGAACAATAGATATAGTGAATTGGGAAAAAAATCTTAAGAAAAGACAAACTGTGATGGGGGAAAGGGAAAAGGAAGAAAGGGAAAAAGAAAAAATACATGTATACACAAGATAGTTAAGATAGTCATACAGCTAGTTTCTCTTAGTTCATTGAAAAGAAAGGTTTGTGATAATATTCTTTGGACAAGATATCATGCTTATATCTTGTACTCTGAGTAACTACTGCTAAGACACAGTACACAGTGTATTCATTATTGTAACTGCCCTGCTAACCTGTTTTGAAACTGTTTTATTGCTGTCTTTATTTTTTTCTCTCTAAAAAAATTTAAAAAGAAACCTTGGCAGGGGTGACAGAGGAAACAAACACACTGAGCTGGAGAGGGTCTCCCAAGAGATTCTACTACACCCACAGCACCAACTCATTTTGAGAAATACTGTTTTCTTTTGCCTATTCATCTAAGAAAGTCTTAATTTAGCTTTATGTTGCTAACCATATTATAGAGTATTATATCATGCTATAAATTCTTATGCATATAATAGGATAAAACATTAGTTGTATTAATTAATCAAAATGATACCATATATTTTTAAAAACGTATCGATCTCCTTGGCTAATTTGCAAGGGCAAGCATCATCCCTACCACACAAAGGTGTTATCTGCAGTGGCTAGGCCAAAATAACACAAAGCAATGTTCAAATCAGTTTAAGTTCAAAAGCAGTGATTAAGTTAAAAGGCACCTAGGTCCATGCTAGGCTGGGTGCTAATGTGAATCTGGTCCTGAGAGCAAGAGCCCCTTTGGGTTGTGAGCCCTGGCCGCTCTGGCTCCTGGGACTTGCTTATAGAGAAGCACTGGGCCTCGACCCCAAGCAGCCTCTCTGCCATCTGCACCTGCTCGTGGCACTCGGAGAGATGGGAGATTCCAGACTCCTCTTCTGGTCTTAGTGTGTTCTGAAGTTTCTGCTGTGTATTTCCTGGTCCTTTAAGAGTTCCCATGATCTCCTGGCCCCAAGGTGAGGCAGACCTGGGGAAAGAGCTCAGAATGAGGAATCATCAGATTGGACGGTGGACAGAAATGCTGCCCCCTGCATGAGCACTTGCATGACCACAGACGTGTTTCATACCTATAACATGAGGGTCCAGTCCTTCCCCACTAAAGCCAGTGTGGCAGATGAAGCAAGGACACCAGTAATATGCACTGATAAAGGTCTATTTTCTGCTCATCCCCACCTCCACAATGTCCTCTGTAGCTTAGTATGACCCACTCTTGGATTTCAGGTCACCTTGCTCTGCTGTCTGAAGATGCCTCCTTTACCCTGAACTCTTTGTGGCTTCAGTGCGTGAAAAACCCTGAACTTCTCACCCCGGGATGGGACAGCTTATGCAATGCTTTCTAAGACCTAGGAGTGAACAAGGCAAAGGGATTGTCCTTGACCTTAGAGAAATTCTAAACATGTACATGAGCACACACAAACACACGCACATACAGGAAGGAGAGCTAGAAAAGGGATGTGACATTAACATGAGGTATGTATGCAATGAGAACTACATAAACAAATACTATACAAGCACAGAAAATGAGAAGACTTGTCAGTTCAGGGAATGGGTATATTTCATGATTGAAGGTGACTGAGCAGTCTTAAAGGATGTGCAGATTTGGGCAGTGTCTTGGTTACTTTTCTCTCCTTGCTGAGACAAAATACCCAGTGCCCAAAATGAAGGAAGGAAAGGTTTATTTAGCTTACAGTTTGTGGAGGTTTCAGTCCATACTTGGCTGGCTGTGAGGCGGAGTGGCACATGGCAGAGGGCAAACCTTCAAGGCCGCAGAACACAGCAAAAATCACAAAAGCAATATGGGAGGAATGGCTGCAAGCAGCCTCTTTGTTTCCCTTACCTTGTAAGCAGCCTGCCACCATCCAGGGGGCATGTAGCTCTCACACAATCTCCATGCCCTCCTCTTCCACAGGCTCAGGATGTGTACAAAGTATGCACCCTGGCTTCCTCTGGACTTATCAAGTTGACACAATGTATCCACCATAACAGGCAGGCAGATAGAAAAGTATGTAGTGTAGCTGAATTACACATCCAGAAGCCAGAGATGGTGTTTTGTGTGACAAAAGAATCCAGGGAGGATTCAGTTGCAAAAGTAGGCTAAGGCCAATTCCCAGCCTCCAAAAGCCACATGGTTCCCAGTACCTGGAAAGTCATTTACCTCTTCCCTCCAAGTCCAAACGTTACGTGGTATTTACCCATCCCTGAAGATGTCACTTCCTACAGAAAATCGTTCTGACCTGAGTTGGGGCCTCTCTTATACCTTCATGTTGCAACCCCATCTCTCCCTCACAACACTACCAACCATCTTCTGATAGCTTTTCCTACAAAAATGTGAGCTACATGAGATATCTCAGGGCAGTGCCTCATCCAGACCAAATAACAGGGCTCTGTAAATATTTGTTTAATGAATGAAAAATGAATAAATCAAAATCAAAACCTTGATAAAAATATTTGGCCTTTCCTTGGTAGATACTGATGAAATAGCTTTTAAAAATTGAGATACAAGAAGCTCTATTTAGGAGATTTCTCTGGAAGAACTATGTGGAAATAGCCAGGAATGAAGAGAGGGTTAAGGCCATGAAGAGAGGGTTAAGGCCGAGAGAACAATCAATTCTGCAAACATTCAGGAAAAAGATGCAAGTGATTCAGGGAGAGAAAACAGCACAAATGCAGGCAAGAGGCAAGGAGTAATTAAGCGAGCTTAGTCCTGCTGACAAGGAACAAAGGAGGAGAAACATCTGTAAACAGCTTTCAAGCCTGAGTGACCAAAAAATGCTGCATAAAAATGCCCAGATAATGCTGTTGGAAATTCAAGCTTTGTGCAGGACGATGGGCTTAGTTTCATCAAACTGACCACGACATGGGGAGGGGTGTCAACACGGAGAGCAACATCAGGAACCCAGGGGAGCAGGCAGTGAAATAAGGTAGCAAAGCAAGAGGTAACAGTAAGAGAAACGCAGAGGGAAAATGGCACTTTTGTGGATAACTAAGGTAAGGAAAAGGGAGGTGAAAAAAATGCACTGAAAGAACCGCGAAGTCACGGTGAGATAAGCAGACACTTCCAAACTTGGATTCAGGGAGTGTTCTGCCTAACAAGGAAGGCGGTTAAGGCGTGCAAACAGGCTCCCATGGAGGATTCCAACGTGACGAATTTGAGAAGAGGTGATGGGAGAAGCTATGGGGAAGGACACCAGATAAAGCAGGTCCTCTGAAACAGCAGAGAGAAACATAGCCAGATAGGAAAACCTGAAACACAAATCCTCTAGATTGAACCAAATACCTGGCTTGCTGGAGAAGGAAAGCAGGGTCCTCAGCTCCACCCCACATCCTTTACTGGCTGAGCAGGCCAATTTGGGGGAGAGGTTTTGACAGCCCCGGGAAGGAGACAGTGCCGCACAGGCCAGATTCCTGGCATAGGCTCCCTATGAACTCCTCCTCCTACCTGCAAGAGAGAACCCAGAATGAGAGTTAACTGTAGTTACGGACCCAGGGCCGCTGGGATGACAACCAGAGAGAGGGAAGGTGAACAACGCAAAGCCAGGCCACCTTCCCTGCATCGTCCTTCCAACTACCTGGAACACTGTATCCTCGTGACTTGCTGCCCACTGCTCTCTGCTCAGCATCAACAAGGGAAGCCCCTGCCCTAGGGAGAGAGAGCCTGAGCACCACAAACGGTGGGCAGTGCCAAGCTTGGTGGCAGGGACCTGTGGGTCGCATCCCTTGAGACACAGGAGGCGGAGACCGTCAAAACAGCTGGACCAAAGCAGGCACTTTCTTACTGTTCCCCAAACACTGGATAGATCTGAGACAGTGTAAAATCCAGCCCACCCCCACACTCCACACCAGTGAAGCAGGCCCTCTGCCGAGCCAGTGGACTGTGCCAAGTTCCATGGTTTGGAAAGAGGAGCTCTTGAGCAGGACAGATGAAGGACAGGGGTGAAGGAACTGCAGTGGAGGCCTTCTTATCATATACTGGGTAGAAGGCGCTGGGTGGGAGAGTGGAAACAACCACAGGATTTGCTCTGCAGTGAGGGGAGCAGGAGTGGGAGGTCGTTTGTGGAAGCCCATGGAGAGCTGGGTAGGGGGCAGACTACATTACATCCTCTTCTTCCCGAAGTAGCTGAGGGAGTCAGATTGTGGGACAGAGACGAAAGTCTGCAGTCGGCCATGCCCAAAGCACAGCTTTCAGCTTGGATGTGGGTCAGAGAGATGGACAGCTCTCACCTCTCCGGGTAGGCAGGGAAACAGTCTGGGGCGGGATGTTGGCTTGGCTGCTTGCAGGGGACCATGCCCACAGCAGGAAGGGAGCGCTGTGGACACAGCTAAAGGACTCAGAGCTGGGGTGGGGGTTCTTTGTCTGTTTCCTGGCTTAACCTTGGTTCTGGGTTCTCCTTGGATTTTTTCTCTTTTCTATGATTTTTTTTTTTTTATTTCAATCTTACCTATTTTACTTTTTAGATTTTTTTCCTTTGTTCTGCTCTCTCAGTCTTTTTTCTTTTGACTTTTTTTCTCCCCTAGTACTAAAAAAAATAGCCCACCCAAAAATGGGCAAGTGAAATGAATAACACTTAACAGAAGTACAAATGGTCAAAAAATACAAGAAGAAATGCTCAACATCATTGACCATTAGAGAATTGGCAATTAAAACAATACTGAGAGTCCACCTTATCCTAGAAAGAATGGCCATTCATTGCCAAGAACTCAAAAATAACAAATGTTGGTGAGTCTGTAGGGAAAAAAGACACCCTTCTGAATTGTTGGTAGGAATGTGAACTGCCACAACCAGTACGGAAAAAATTATGGAGATGCCTCATAAAACCAAAACCAGAAATTCTGTTTGATGAGCCACCTATTTCCCTTTTAAGTATCTTCCCCAAGAGTTAAAGGCATCATGTTACAGTAATACATGAATACCCATGTTTATAGCAACACAACTCACAATAGCTAAACCTTGGAAGTGGCCTGTATGTCCATCAGCAGATGAATGGGTAAAGAAATGTGGTATCTATACACAAGGTAGTACTACTCTGCTATAAAGGAGGCTAGATTGAGTCATATGTTACCAAATGGATGTACCTTGAGACCACAGAAAGGGGATATGATGAATTAAGATATATTAAGAATACGCACCTACTCCTTTAGATGGATGTAAATATTATGTACAGCACACATGTCCTAATACAAAATAAATGAACATTGCTCAAAGAAGTTCCTGGATCTAGCAATAGACCTATAAATATCCTTTGCAATATAAATTATACAGATTGACAAGAACTAAAACCAAAATTGTGAGTAAGAATGAATGAGTGAGATTTTCATAATGAGCTGAATGATCTTAAAAAAGTTCACCATGAACTCAGAGAAACAAGAAAGCAATCCACATGGTAGAGTAGGAGATTTTTATTCTCTAAGAAAAAGAAGAACTTGGGCATATTTTCACACCTGCACATTAGTGGAGGGAAAGAGATTGATTTCATAGAAAATATGCAAACATGGCAAGGCCTGATGAGCAGTGAGTTGAGTGACCCCAGGCTGGGGAACACAGGCTTCACTGTGACAATCATTTCTTAAGTTGCTGGAGAAAAACCCCGATGTGCATATACATACTTAATCCTCGCTAAATCAGTTTTGAAGGGATATTGTTACGAGTTTTGTTCTTATTGCTTCCACAAACATAAATTACAACACCTGCAGCAAATTATACCTAAAGTCAAAAATTTACACAGTTACTCTTGTGTATCCAGGTATTTCTGGTTCTTATTAGGCAGCTATTTCATCTTTGTGGAATATCTTTAGGATGCATAAATGCTCCACTGCAGCTGAGTGGTACTCATTAGGCTTTCAGATGACAAAATATGTGTCAGTAAGAAAAAAGAGCAATGTGTTTCTCTTCCTGTACTGATGTGGGTAGTGTACTTTGTGGCTAGTAATTGAATATCAATTCCATTCAGAATTACCAAGATATACACATAAATCATATAAAATACTGTTATCATTGTACTTCTCTGGTGAAAGATCATTCACTAGTTTAACCTAAGCCTTGTGTGTTGAGTATCAAGGTTAATTACAAAGCCTGGACTAAGGCTGCATCTCCTGTGCAATCCATGTAGCATGAAATATGAGCAAAAATATAGTCTCTGAAAGGACCTAAAATAAACTACCTATATCTGGGTTCTGCAGAATATGGAGTCCACTTTCCAATGTTCTTTCATTTCTTAACTATTGTGCCATAGCACCTATTTGTAATATAAATTTAAAACATAAAATTAAATACAAATAGCCAATTGTATTTTACAGTATCAAACTGCTTCAATAAATTCAAATGTGCTTCAAACAATATTCTGGGTAAAGCAGGTGATCATCGTTCACAACAGAAAGTTAAACAGGAGACTAGTTAATGAGCATAGTAATTGCACAGTGTACCCAAGCATGACAGAACAGTAATAATAATTATAGCAATAACAATAATTATTATTAATATTCCTGTGGCATTGAAATCCATTCCTATAAGATGATTGTCCAAAATGAAGCTGTATAGGAAGCATTAATTTGGGACAATGCAAGATTGTTTCTCACACACCCGTACATACTCTCTTCCAAGAAACCAGAGACAAACTTCATGGAGATGGAAGGTCTCACAAAGGTTAACGTTGGTCTTGAGAACTGGAGGTAGGATTGTCCTTCACTTTTAAAAAGAAGGCATAGAAAGGCCACAGGTCAGCAGACAGTCATGGGAAATGTAGGGTTTTTAAGAGGGTTTAGAAACTGGAAGAGAAATATGTTACTATATTAATGGTCCCTGAGGTCTACAGGACCAAAGTTGTCATTAGGAAGGTGGATTCCTGTAGCAAATAGTAACATGCTTCTCCAGTGGTTTACCCAGGAGAAGCCCAGCTAAAATGATCTTGGATAAAAGTATTCAGGAAAGGAAGAAGTCATGTCCTAGAACGCAACAACAGTCAGGCAAGACTTTAGGCATTTTCACCTAGAGCAGATCTATTTCTTTAACTTAATGCAGCCCCTTGAACCCTAGAGCGAGGATCTCAATCTCTGGAGAATGGCCCATCACAGCTTCACACTGCTCATCCTTCTCCTTCTCCTTCGGATAAGCTGCTTTAGTTGTGGCAGCTCCAGCCATTATGCAGAGAGAAGAGCAAGGAACAGTGGGGACAGGGGACCTTCCCAAAGGCAGGAGGACACCACTCTCTCCCCACCTGACACATGAGAAGCTGGTATCAGGGTAAATCACAAACAATGCCTACAGTTTGTACTGTGTGCTTATGAAACATAAAGCTAGACTGTTTTACTCAAACCTTAGCAGAGTCTAGTACTTACTAGACTTACCAGAATCCAGTACTTACTTCACTTATGTATCTACTATGTAGTGTCTCTGACTTTTGACTACAAAAATCGTTTTTTAAGTCTGAAAGACACTCTTAACTGGTAAGGAGTAAAAAGCTTGGCTAGGAAAACAAACATTTTATCAATATCTTCTGACAGTTTAGTTCATGTAAGAGTTTAGATCACATGAAACAGTCAATTTTGATTTTTCTGTGTGTGTGTTTGTGTTTGTGTGTGTGTGTGTGTATCTGTCTGTCTGTCTGTATGTGTATATTGGCAGCAACAGAAAAGATAACTTATCCAAAAACTTGGGAAACTTAAACTTTATTCCAAACATGAAATCCTCTTGCAGGCCAGCTAGCTATTCCAGATGCTGAGCCTCCTTTTACCTTAAATGCCCTGTCTGCTTGGCTTGTGCAGTTGGCCAGCTCCTGTACAAGCATGTGAGGCCTGTTGAAGGCAGACTTTGTCCACAGGCTTCAGATGAGGGCCAGAGTCTCATTTTCCTAAGCTCAAGTACATGTTCTGGCATCACTATTCTGCAGCCTGAATGTGACTGCTTTGCTTTGTTTCAGAAACACTTGATATGTGTCGGATTGCTCTGATACCAACTCTGATGCTTCCTGGAAATCCCCTCATAATGAATTGCAGATGCTCAAAAATACCTGTTACTTCAGCTGATAGAGATGTAGATAAAGCTGCTTCTAGTTCATTCAGTTCATGAATTAATTTTGGACTATAAGGTCAGGTATTTCCCTGAAGGTTTAAAAAAAACAGTACTTTTTTTTTAAGTGAAAATATGCAATGAAAACCAAAGATTTCAGAATATTTTTAAGACTAGAAAATGGATTAAGGGCTACTTGTATTTGGGCACTATGCTTTTCCATACCAGACAGCTGTAACTGGTAAAGAATAAGCTTCAGGTTTTTTTTTTTTTTTGTCTATTTTTGAGACAGGGTTTCACTATGCAGTTCAGGCTGTCCTTGAGCTCACTTTGTAGCACAGGCTGGCCTTAAACTCACAATGCTCCCCCTGCCTCAGCCATCTGAGTCCTAGAATTACAGGCATTTGTCACCATGCCTGGCTAAGCTTCAGATGTTTGAGAAATACAACTTTAAATTATATAGAGAAATAAACTTGCATACTCACTTTGGGGTTATTTTGTTCTTTTTATATCTTCTTAAGTCAGAAATTAAAGTTAGATTATTGACTTGAAATTCTTTTTCTTCATAATAGTATTTAATTCTATACACCTCCTTCTAACTTTTGCTTATATGTCAAAGATCTCCATAATCAATATAATTAACAGTGAATCAGAGCTGGTTCTTTGAAAGGATAAATAAAATAGACAAACACTTAGCCAATCTTACCAAGACTTGGGAGAAGCAAGATCAAATGCAGCAAAAATGCCAGTGGAAATCCATGACTGGAGTCCAAATAGGGGGTCTTTGTATAGTGGTTAGAACGAAAGTGAAGAATGTATCTAATTTATCTTAAACTAATACCAGGGCTAGAGTGTAGCTCCATGTTGGAGTGCACAGACAGCACCAGGGTTGGTTGTAAAGTTTTGCATACCACTATAGGTATTGTTTATTTATGGTATGCTGGGAAACTGTGCCGGGAAAACAGACCAGAGTCACCAAGGTATAGCCGTGGTGGTTATAATTCAAGATGGCTGCCATCAGATCAGGCTGGATCCCTATATACTGAAAACATTTAACCTTTTCTTCTGATTCATGTATTTCTACTAAGTTGATCAGACTATGGTTAGGGTTTTTGTTGGGGAGGAGAGCTGCAGAATAACCTTTAAAATTTTTTGGGAAAACAGACCAGAGTCACTGAGGTGTAGCCGTGGTGGTTACAATTCAAGATGGCTGCCATCAGATCAGGCTGGATCCCTATATACTGAAAGCATTTAACCTTCTCTTCTGATTCATGTATTTCTACTAAGCTTATCAGACTATGGTTAGGGTTTTTGTTAGGGAAGGGAAGGTGCAGAATAACTTTTAAAACATGTTTGAATATAATCATTATACACAGATTATATTCCTTGTAGGGAGTTGGTACATGTACATAACACATATAATTCTTTTTTATCGTTTCCCTTCCCCTCCAGAACAATTAAAACATTGATGAGGTATATTTTGATTAATTTGTATGTAATTCTAAGTGGAATTATTCATAGAAAGCAGAAGCTGGCCTAGTTCTGTACATGAGGGCAATCTATAGTCTCTGGGAACCCTGAAACCATAAAATCCTGACACAAGCATCCTATGTTCTGCTTCTGGATGCCAGGATTCGCCTGAGAGACCCACACTAGCACTTCCTTCCCTCTTTTCTGCTTCAAGACAAATCCTGTGGTTTCTCCAGATCAAAAAATGTCCCTTGTGCATGTCTAGAAGCTACTACATTTAAGTGTTCAAAGAAGAATGGAAATGATCACGGTGCAAGGGGCCAGCTATTCTTGGCTGAGGCAATAGACATTATTTAAAAAGAACTCCTATAATGTTTGTGAAGCGAAATAGATCTCTGGGCTACTTTAACTCTTGCTTTGATGATCTCTCCAGAAGTTTCTGAAGTTGCTTATTGCAGACTGAGCATGAACAATTATGTTAACACAATAAAATTGCAGTGAGAGAGGTTACTCTGGGCCAAATTCCTTCTCCTAACTTCTGACTGTGATGTTCATGTGGCTCCAGTAGGCTCTAAGGCAACATATGAGGTTGATATGGGGGGAGTGGCAGTGGAATTACCAAGCATACTGGGTTTTGTAGACAAGAACTCCAAAAGGACAGACACAAGGCTCCACAAAAATCAGTAATTATTTTCAGCTGAAACCTCATCCTCTGTGTGGCCCTAAGAGTGATTCTCCTACTTTACTGTGGGTTAGAATTAACTGGAGAGTTTTGATTAATGCCAGCCACACCTGACATGACCTAAATCATCACTTCAAGAATTGCACCCAGATCTCTGTATTTTTTGTGATGATTCCTATCCTAAATACACAGGCAACCACACAAAAGATAAACAAAGAAGCATTAGAGTTGAATTGCATCTCTGAAAAGATGGCTTTAACAGATATCTACTATGTTCAACCCAACAACAGAATACACGTGTATCTCAGCAGCACACAGAACTTTCTCCAAGTAGATCACAACTTAGTTCATAAAGCATACTTAAATAAATATTGAAAATCTAAATAATCTCTTGAAGACTTCCGGGAAGATGGCGACCGGGTAGGCAGCAGAAAGAGAACCTCCCAGAGGATTACCACCCAAACAATGAAACACAACAATATGAAGACAGAAATAAGGACTTCCGGGAAGAAGATGACCAGCCGAGAGAGCGAGTGTGGAGGGAAGAACGGCTTCAGCTCCTGAACCCGACAGAGAACGCGCTACTGGGACAAACTGCACCAAACCGGGCAGCGCTCCGGGATCCTGCTTAGAACCCCACGCCGCAGCCAGCGCTGCGTGAACTGGAGCAACAGCGACCGGCCGGCGGGATTTCTGAGTCGGGGAAAATCTCCATCCAGGGAAAAACATCTGAACGGCACTCCTGTCTGCACGATCACAGGGTGAGTTAAGTGCGCGCTCTAACCGGTTTTTCCTGAATCGGGAAGAAGCTCAGCCCAGCGAGAGACA
>PVLD010025208.1:0-24123 GCA_004027595.1 Dinomys branickii | reverse complement strand
GCCACAGCAACTCCCAGGGATCCAGCCAAGGAACAAACGGGAACTGGAGCACAACAGCAAGAGAGAGCTGCAGATGGAGGTGGATCACACGGCCCCACGCCCTTCTCACTCCATCAAGCAGGAAGCATGAACTGAGTTACTGGGCTTCAGCTCCCACCCTGAACGCCCTCTGTGAGCACCTTGAGCCTCGGCGGCCTGCACAATCACCACCTGTTCCTGACAGCAATGGGCAGAGTCCACAGGCTTCAGGACTCACCCCAAACTACTAATAGGAGCAACAAGAGTGTCTCCATACTGCTTGCATATATGAACCTTGTATGAACCCATGGCGAGCAGGTAGGCAGCAGAGAGAGAACCTCCCGGAGGAATGCCACTCAGACATAGCAGTGTGGCAACATGTGAAGGACAGAGAGGAAAAAGGTGGATATCCTGAACTCGAGAGGGATCTGAAATGGGAACTGAAACCCTCGGAAAGTCTAAGCAGAACCTCCTCTGGAGGAGGGGATAGCAGATCTGCCATGGTGCAGTCGGAGGGAGACGAGATGGAGAGGGAGGAGGTCGCCGCTCCAAGCACACCCTTGGCCCATGCCCTCGTTTTGGCATTCGCAGCTTCAGTTTTGGAGACCCATTGCCCAGCTGCAAGGGGTGGGGAACAGTAATGCTGGAGATCAGGAGGAAGTGGGAGGAGAAGAAAGGACCTCTGGCATCAAGGCAACGGGACAGAGCCAAAAGGGTCACAGAGGGTGCCCCGATGGGGGTGCGTGCCCCGTGGCTGCTCCACTGAGGGCCCCACAGCGGATCCGCTGTGGGCCCCGCGGCTGCTCTGCTGTGGGCCCTGCAGCTGCTCCACTGTGGGCCCCGCGGCTGCGCTGCTGTGGGCCCCGCGGCTGCTCCTCTGCTGCTTCACAGTGGGCCCGGTGGCTGCTCCGCTGAGGGCCCCGCTCAGGGCACCTCATGGACTGGACCCGCCCCCACCCATAGCACGACCACAGGGTGGAGCCAGGCCGTCCGCTCTGAGCATATGTGCTTTCCCACCTCCAACCATGGCAGTTTGTATACACCCATGTATGTTATAGTATAGTCTGAGGCAACTATATCTCTTCCCAAGGCGAGAGTCCAAGGATATAGATAAACCCAGGAATACAGGAAGATGACTGATTGAGTGGTAGGGCAATGCAGATGAGGGAGGAGAAAAATTGAATGATCAAATGGGCCATCATCTGTGTAACTGAGTAACAAAGGTGAAGGTAACATTATGTAGGACAGCATCCAGCTAATTCCCTTCTATGTTCTCTATAATTCTGTATTTCCTCAATCGTTTTTGTATTAACAGAAGTGAAGATAACTTTGTATTATACAGCATCCAGTGCAAATTCCCTACTATCTTCTCTATAATTTGGTATTTCCTTTAATGTTTTTGTGTTAACTAATATGAAGATAACTACGTAATACAACATCCAGTGCTAATTCCCTACTATATTCTGTATAACTTTGTATTTTCTGTATTGTTTATGGCTTTTCTGGTTCATATGTCTCCATTCTTTTGTCTTTAAAATAAAATTAAAATAAAATAAAATAAAATAAAATAAAATAAAATGCTAAGAGCGGCCCAAAACAAACTCACAAGTGATTCACAAGATTTCAGTAAGGACACAGTTGATGTGTTCTCATAAGCCTACTAAATGTCACCTTTGTGTCTAGCAACATAATCTTACAGCAGAAATATATAGCTCTCAAAACTCAAGACTTCCCACTCAGAAAGTTCCACTTTGGCTAGGATTTCACAGGAAGCTGGGAAGAGCATGAGAGGACACAGGACACACCGGCAAGAGTTGACCCAGAGTCGAAAGCCTTCCTCACCACTGACTATGTTGCTTGCTGCATGTGGCATAGCCTATAACTGCCTCTGAATCCAAGTAGGACACTGGGACCCACTCCTTCTCCTAAAAAAACTGACCCCATTCTTCCAAAGACAAGTCATACCCAACCTCTCTAAAAGCTGTATTAGGGCCTAGAGGCACAAGACGTGGACCCTTCCATAGAGCCCTGCTGCCCCACGAGCTTGGCCTCGTCCTGATAGGAGAATATTTCAACTCCTTTGCCATGAGCGCACAAGTGTGAATATATCTTTACACACAGATATGTACAAGGTGTGACTGAAAACTACAGTGAATTTTTAAATGTATTTAAGTTTATAATAGAAAAAGACATGTTGACATTAAACCCCTCGAAAGCCCATGTGGTGCTTTGAACACAGTCATCCCATCATCCTTGCTACTTTCTCAAGCACTTCCAGAAATCCCCCTTTCGTGAGCGCCTTTAGCTGTCCTGCCGCGGCTGTCTCGATGTCCTGAATTGATTTGTGATGTTTACCTTTCACGGTCAGTCTAACTTTGAGGAAGAGCCGGAAGTCACCTGCCAGACCTGGCGACTGAAGGACAGCAACACACGTGGCTGTCTCCGTGCGCATGCCTTCCCACCAGATGGCACTTGACAGTGGCATTTATCGTATTTTTCTTTTAATCACATTTCATAAGACCCTCATGAAAGAGGAACTCCAGAACTGCTTGAGAAAGTGACAAGAATGATGGGATGATAAGTTTGTTCAAAGTGAGGCGCAGCATTCTGAGGGAGATCAGTGGTGATATGTCTCTTACTGCAATAAACGTTTTTAAATTTAAACATTCGCAGATGTTTCAATCACACCTTGGAGGCAAAAGGGAGGGAAGCCAGATTGTCTACGGGGACATCTGTACACTCCACACTAGCCCAGGCCCATCTTTCTTGTACCCTCCCAGATCCTATCCCCCGAGGAAATGTGATGTGCAGAAGCCAGGAGTCAGTACAGCTTCACAGTATCTTCAAGGTATCTTCAAAACCCCGGGGGCGGGGGATGAGGCAACACATGAACCACCTGACATACTTCAGCAGGTCTTGTCCCATACACGGCAGCCCTAAATCCCAGTGTTCACTACTGGTAGGAGTCAAGACAACCAGGGTTTGCAGCTTGTTAAGCAAAGGGACAGTAGAGACTGATCAGTTGGTCCTTGTGCATTTCACACATACCTGCAAACAAGAAAACTTCCCAAATGAAGACCAGCATTATGTTAAATCCTTCTACTCTCTTTTCCCTTTTACCTGGGTTGGCAGGTATTTTTATGTACTATAAGGCATTCAATAAATTGGCAAAACACTAAAAACATACACTTGGAAAAATCCAGTCCTAAAATGTAAAATAAACTAATGGAAGAGTAAATTCAAAATCTGTTTATTATAATATGAAATGACACCCCAAAAAAGAAGAAGGAAGAAAGATCCGCACAGCGGTACACGCCTGTAATTCCAGCACTTGGAAGGCTGAGGCAGGAGGATCACTGAGAGTTCTTGACCAGCTTAAACTGTATAGCAAGACTTTATCTCAAAAGGAGAATGAAACAACACACTCATTCAGAATCAGCAAGACTGGTCTCCTATTCAAAAACATTAACAATTAATAGGAAAAATAAACACATTAACAACTCCATTTATTAATTCCTGCCAACATGTATTGAGTACCTAATTTTTGCAAAGCCCTGACAAAGGCGCTGTAAAGGAGCTCCTATGTCCTCTAAAAAGCTTTCATTCTGAATTTCAAAATATCTGAGTCTATTAATTCATTCGACAAATATCTTGGACAGGCTTGGATGCTGCATGCTGGGAACTCTACAGCGAACAGGATGAGGTTCTTGCTGTCAAAAACACTGAAGCTGGCACAGTGGCACAGCCCTTTAGTCCCAGTTCTCTGGAGGACCGAGGCGGGAAGACTGCAAGTTCAAGTCCTGTTTGGGAAACTAAGCAACATAGAGACTCTGTCTGAAAATAAAAAGTACAAAAGGGCTGGGATGTAGCTCAGTGCAAAGGCCCTGGGTTCAATCCTCGGGTCAACAACAACAAAGCCAGGCACGTATTTCTGCCTGCTGCTGCTGGGACATTAATATTTAGAGTCTTGAACTTCAATGTAAGAATGTGACTAGAAAAATAAAACTTATCTGACTAAAATAAAAAGGAAGAAACGGACAAGAAATTGATATTACAATTCTTGCGCACATTTAACTATTAAATACAGCTACAAGCCAGGAACAGTGTGTGCCTGTACTCAGGATGCTGAAGCAGGAGGATTGCTTGAGCCTCTGAGCCTGAGACCAGCCTGGGCAATTTAGTGAGATTCTATCTCAAAATCAAACAAACACATAAACGAAGCTGCAGAAGCACCCCTTATATAAGAGCTTGTATATACACTCAGCAAGCTGAGCTCAGTTGCTCCTGTCTTTTAAATGATTGCATAGCTGCTCTGTGTCAGATTTTCAAGACATGACACCATCTCAGCTGAGGATATACCCTGTGCTTATCATCTGAGGACCTGGGTTCAGTCCCCAGTACCAAAAGAAAATGGCAGCAGTAATAATGGTCCCTCCTAGAGCCACTGAAGGATCATGTAAATTAAAGGCTTAGCGTTCTCCCTGGGGCTTTTGATATCTAAATAAAGCTTAGCTATCATTAGTGGCCACGCCAAAAGAAAGGTTAGTGGTTGGTTAGTGGCCTGGGAATGCTGACCCCACAGAAAAATACCTACAGCCTCCCCAGCCCCCCTCACAGCCCTCCTATGACAGAGTGGAACAGCCTTTAGGGGTGCATCTCCCCTCCCTAGAACTGCTTGAAAATTCAAAACCGCCAAGAGAGAAAGCCGCCTCCATCTGCGAGGGTTTCAAACAAGTCTCCCCTGAGAATGGGTTGCTGTCCTCCTGCCTCCTGACGGCACCCTTGCCACTGGATTCTCTGCAGGCTCTTCAATGGTCAGTTCAACAGAGACCCAAATGCTGCTGCCGGTGCTTACTGACAGCCCACAGCGGCCTGAGGCAAGCGTCCTCGGTGCCAGCTTCCCTGCCTGCGGCAGTAAACTGCAACCCAGAAGCAGGTACCTATGGGGATGATGCCCCTTCTGCATCTACTATGCCTCTCTTCTGCTCTGCCTGAGCTCAGCCAGGTTGCCCCACTGACAGTGAGGCTACCCAAGGTTTAAAGCTTACGGATCCCCTCAGGAAAATCTCTCAGGAGGCACCGCCCTAGAGGCACACTCCTTAATGTTCAGAGATGGATTGTTTTAACATCCACAGGGCTGAGTGACGGAGGATAAAGGGGGTCAAAGGTAACAAGTTATTTGTTTTCCTTTAGAAACTTTTCTGTTCCTTCAAAAAGCCCTAACATTTAACCAGCGAATGGCTGACCTGCTCCATCTCACCCATCACAGCATAACGATGCTAAATGGCACTCACTCGGCGTGGACATCATCTCCTGGCTTCTAGCATAGACTCTTCAGCTTCAGCTTTTTGGTGTAGACTCATCAGCCTTCCGTCACAGACCCATCAGCCTCCTGATCTGGACTTGTACGGAATGCTGCAGTGAGCTCCAGACCCTGGACTGAATTCTTCCATCTCTAGTATGCAGACACCCTCTGCACGCTTCCTCATCCAACTCTGGGTGATCATCGTAAGCCAATCCTGTAATTCCTTATACATGGGTGTATCTTGTGTCTTAGTTTCTGTAGTAAAACCCTGACTGATACACTGGCGCAAGGATCCCCTCACACTGGTGCATGAGCAAACTGCGTGCATCAACAGGGCGCATGAACAATCCTTGGCTCAGGGAGGCCAGCTTCCTTGGAAGTCAGCCCAGGGCCTGGGCCTGGGTGCTATCTAACGCTACAGAACACTTCATCTCAGCCCCTGGACCCCAAACATAACAGCCCCAGAAGAACAGCATCCAGACCCAAAATATCGGAAAATTCGGGCCAGCACGACCATGAGGTGCCTGGACGGATTTTCCACTGAGTACTCTTTCTAGGAAGTAGCATTTAGCAACATCCCAAGAAAGAGAACACACACAGCTGAGTGTGGGGGTCTGTGTCTGTGATCACAGCACTCTGGGAGGCTGAGGTAGGAGGGTCTCAAGCAGACGCACAGCCTGGGCAACTTGGCAACTTAGTGAGTCCCTGTCTCAAGGAAAAAAGAAAGAAAGAAAAAGTAGGCTGCAGATGCAGCTCAGGATGAAAGTCCCCACTCGATCCCCAGTGAGGGAGGAGAGGGACAGAGAGCAAGTGAACACAGCAATCTTGGACGCTATTCTCTTTTTTGCCACTAGTAAAAGGTAAGTGCTATTTTGCTAGCAGCAGTTTTTTTCTGTAGCATCTCTAAAAATGGGATGTCAATTAAGTAATGTTATTCCTCCTATGTGTGTAAGAATTTTACTATTTGCCTACACCATTTTCTTTGGCAAAAGCATTTAGAACCTCAGGATAAATTTCTAGCTCACATAAACTCTTTGAGTAAGACACTCCTGAATTCTCTGCAGAGCCAGCTGGGGGTTACAGGAACTCAGCAGTGCCCCTCCCAGCAGTGTGTGACAAAGGTGGACAGTAAAGTCTTGTCACCCCTTCCATCCTCTCTTCATAAACCCAACTGCAAAACAGCAGTGAAAGGGATCCAA
Source organism: Dinomys branickii (assembly GCA_004027595.1). Lineage (NCBI taxonomy): Eukaryota > Metazoa > Chordata > Mammalia > Rodentia > Dinomyidae > Dinomys > Dinomys branickii. The sequence continues at coordinate 17,601 of PVLD010025208.1, read as the reverse complement.
ATGCCCCTGGCTGTCTCACATGCTTGGGCTGCCCAGCCTCCTGGGGAGCGAAACACGCAAATAAAACATTTATAACTTCAAGTCATATTAAGTCACTTTGATAAGAATAGATGAGGAAATAGAAGTTTGGGAGGTTTTTAGTGTCAACTCCTTCTATACAATAAAATGCAGAGCTTGAACAAATGCCAGGCCTACTTGCTGTATCACCACTCTGCGACAAGTTCTCTTCAATTTCCAGGCGGCCAGGTACCACGGGCTTGTTACCTGTGTACACGGGTGGTCTTTGCTTATGCTCTGGGAATCTTTTTAGTAATCCCACACTTTATCAGGCCTATATGGAAGTGGACTACAGAGTCTAAAAACAAAAAACATTTGGGGGGGGTGGTTACTAGTGGAACTATACTTTCAATAATTGACTTTGAGGAAATTTACCCTCTTATGGAACAACAAAGCCTGTATTAAGGAAATACAGGTCAAATGTCATTGATGACATCCTCAGTGAGCTGCATGGACGTGGTAGGGACAGCCTCATTTGTTAGCAGAGTGCAGCAGGCAGAACACGTCCACAGGACTGTGCATCTTAAAAGTTAGTGGTGACACACACTGCATTTTAACTCAGACAAATTCAAAATTTTTGCTATCAAGATCAAGAAAAAGAACTGGAAGGCAGAAGGGGGACAGAACAAGGAATAATTTTTGAAGGTGTGGAGATACTCTGGTTTCCCCTCAAATCATATGAGTCTTTTGACTTTTTTCAAAAGGGTGGGCAATTTCACTGCCGCTCCACACTCAGGAGTGGCTCATCCTCAATGCTGTGCTCCTCAAGCCTCTGGGGTTCCCATGAGGCCCCAGTTACAAAGGACCCCCCAAAAGCTTTTCTGATTTATGTCTACCAGTATTTACCACCTTAGAAATGAAAACTGATCCAGGCATGGTGGCACACTCCTGTAATTCCAGCACTAGGGAGGCTGAGGCAGGAGGACTGCTGTGAGTTCACGGCTGGCCTGGGCTACATAGTGAGTTCAAGGCAAACCTGAACTATATAGTGAGACCCTGTCTCAAAAAAAAAGAAAAGAAAACTGAGACTTTTTAAAACTGAGACTTCTAAAAAGGGTCTCTTCATAAGTTAATTTCAAATAATAACAACAATTAGAATCCCAGCACTCAGGGGGCTAAGACAGGAAAATTACAAATCTGAGCTACATAGTGAGTTTGAGGCTAGCCTGGGGTATGTAGTGAAATTCTACAACCAAGAAAACAAAAAATAGAATAAAAATTAACCTAAAACACATAATATCACTTTTTGTGGTACTGGGCATTAAATCAGTATGTTTGCAGTGAACCTCAACCCACACCCTTTCTAAATTTTTTTTTGAGGCAGGGTCTCACTAAATTCCTGCATTGCCCAGGTTGGGCTCAAACTTGTTATCTTCCTGCTTCAGCCTCCCAAAGTACTGGAATTGCAGGCATGGACCACCATAACTGGCTTAACATAAAATGTTTTGAAGAAAATTTTTCCAAAAAAAAAAGTTTATAAGAACACTGATTTACATTTTTATAAATTTCTTTCAGCATTCCTCCTGTTTATAATTCTGTTTGCTTCCATATTTAATCTATTGCAGCAAGTGGTTTGGGATTTTTTTGTTTGTTTCTTGCTTTTGTTTTTGTTTTACTCCAACAAGTGGTTATAAAATTGGCCTCATGAACACAAATAGTTAGAAAAAGAAAGTATTTTCATTGCCTCTCTAGGCAATCATGGATTCATCATTACATAACCTTGAGAGAAGTAAATGCACGAGATAATGAGCTGAAAGGACAGTCAAGTCTCAGTAGCTCCATGAAAGTAATTTTGACTTCCAAGACCTCTGGAAAGGGTTCCGGGTTTGCTAGGAATCCACCACATACAGAGAATTCTATCCACAATCCACCATCTTGGCCCCAGGACCAGGAAAGCATGAGAAAGAATTCACAGCGCCCAGTCTGTCTCTTCATGGCCCTCACGGAGTAGATCCCAGCACTCCCAGATCCTCTATTTAACCTGGGGCTCAACTGAAGAAAGTTCCAACATAGCAGTCAGCGATACAATCTTCCCGGACATCATTTTATGGACAATGGGAGGGACTTTCCAAGGATAATTCTGAGCCCATCCGTATTTAACCTTACAGCTGACTTCAGCACTTACCACACCCATCCTCCTGATGATGTCATTAAAATGACCTCCCCATGACCTTGGAAACTATGTGGCTCATGGGACCACTTTACAACCGTAAGTAGGATGTACTAGACCAGTTCATCCATCCCCTTTCAAAACACTGATACCTCCAAGGAGAAGAGCTGTATTCATTCGTTTAGAAAATATTTTGACAACTAATATTCTAATAAAAATAAACGTCGGGCATGGTGGCACACACCTGTAATCGCAGCACTCCGGAGACAGAGAAAGGAAGATCACTACATGTTCAAAGCCAGTCCAGGCTACACAGTAGATTTAGGACCAGCCTGAACTATACTTATCTCAAAAAAAGGTAAAGAATCAAAGCAATGTAATTGGGGATCACAAGGCTTTGGATAAATCAGCTCAACATGTCATGAAAGGAAAACCAGGAAAAAGGAAGAGCAAGACAAACTTGCTTTCTTCCTGGCCGGTGGGTATAATCACTACCAGCAAAATGCAGAGATCTCATGCCTCCAGGGTGAATGGCCCCAGGGTTGTTGGAGTAACCATAATTACAGTCAATTCAAGTAAATCCTCTACAACTGCATTGCTTAAGTACAAGATCAACACAGCAATAAACAAAACAAATAGGTACTTTTTTTTTCACCACAATAATGTTGCACTTTTCTATTCTAAACCTTCATTCTATCTACAATATGCTAAACCAGTGGATTGTTATCCATTAAGATCTAGGTGTGAGGGGCACAGCCCTGCAATCCCAGCATTCGGGAGGCTGAGGCTGGAGGATCCAGATATTCAAGGCCAGCCTGAATAACACAGTGAAACTCTGTGTCAAACAAACACAAAAACAAATGAGTAAATGAGTAAAAATAAAAAACTCTATTGCCAGAAGGTCACTCTGTACACATCTTCAATGGTTTTTATGTTCAGAAATGCTAAAGTACGTTCAGCAGCCAGAACTGCTGGCAGAGGCTTATAATCCCTGCTCTCTGGGAGACTGAGGCAGGGGCCTCCCAAGTCGAGCCTAGGGTGGTAACTGAACAACATAACAAGACCCTGTCTCAAAAAAAATTGAAAAAGGACTGGAGATGTAGCTCACTGTGAAGGTCCTGGGTTCAATCCTCAGGACAATCGATCAACCAGTCAGTATCTACCTTTGAAAACGTGAATGTTGATCACCACTAAGGAAAATCAACAAACAGAATGCTCTACATACAAATCAGACAAGGGTTAAATATCATGTAATTTCCCTTTTGCGCGAAAACCACGGTACACGCTGTGTAAAAGGCCAAGGAGGCAGTAGGGAACGGGAACGAGAGATGGGCTTTTGCAGATGGGCAGGTGACCAGGAATGGGGGGGGGGGGCAGAGCAGTAAAACGCCTGTGCGCATGTGCGTAGGCACCAACGCTCCACACCGATGCGCAGGCTCACCCGATATTGTAGGCATGTACTAATACAATTTTATTTAAAAAAACAATGCTCTGGGTTTTTTTCATTACACGTTCACAGAAGTCGTGTATTCCTGGAGAGAAGGGGAGAAGGAGGCAAAGAGGACAGAGAGGGCTGGTTCCTTCCCTTGTGAGTTAATGTTCGTCCTCTGCCCCTGCCAGAGTCCTACAGTGTAGGGGGAGCCGCGCCTCGTCTTTCTCTACATTTACTGCCCAGACAGACCTCGCTGGCCTTCCGATGACATCAGAGTGCGGCTCCAAGGGCTTCGGTTCTGTGCATCGGTTAACATAAAGCAAGCAAACTGCTGTTAGTTCCAACTGGCAGAAAACTGATACATCTTTCTAAGGAACAATAGAAACCAGCCGCGGGAAGCCGAGGTCACCGCGTTCCGGCAGAGAGGCGCACAAAGGGGAACCCATGCCCTACTCAAATGCTGTGGCCTCCTGCCCGCCCTGCTGGGCCTCAGCCCACCGGAAGAGCCTCTGCAGCACACAAAAGCTCTCTGCGCTTCTGCTTCCCAGGAGAGCACTGAGGACAGCCACCCTGCAGCTTCCAGAGCCACCCTGCCCTCCCCTCCACCTCCTCTGGGTTAAATCTGCTTTCAGGAGGCAGAAGCCAGGGGCCAGCTTAGGCCCTTGGGAAGGGGAGCCTGATCCTCTGCATGCACCGAGCCCCTTGGTGACAAAACACTCACCGCTTTCCTTACCAGGTCTGACAAAGAACAAAAGGGGCTCCAGACTGAGTTAACTGGGTCATCATTTCCCCAGGAAACCTGCCACCCCCTGGGTTCGCTAAGGTTCTTCCCTGCAACCCAGAAGCCGGGTGGCCACCAGGGAGTACAGGGTTAGAGGCAGTAGGGGCTGGAAGGGCCTAGGAGAATAGGTCCACGAAGAAATACAAACTCCCCGGGACGCTTGTAATGACTGTGTGTCACAAACACGCACTAAACATAAAAAGAGAAAAACAGAAATCAAACTGGCTTTTTTCCCCAATACTGGAGACTGAACCTAGGACCTGTGCACTGAGCTACATCTGCAGCCTTTGTTTGTTTTGAGACAGGGTCTCACTCTACAGTTCAGGCTGACCTGCACTCATTATATAGCTCAGGCTGGCCTCCAACTTGCTGCCACCCCGCTGCCTCAGCCTCCTGAGTGCCGGGATAACAGACATGCACCACCACACTCGGCACCCTTTGTTTATTTTAACATAGAGTCTGGCCAAGGCACTAAGTCCCTCAGGCTAGGCTGTAATTTTTTATCTTTCTGCTTCAGCAGCCCAAAGTGCCAGGATGACAGGCGCGCGGTACCATGCCGGGCCAAAGTGTCATTCTTGATTCCTTCCTGTCCTTATTTCCCACTCAATAAACCTTCAGGGCCCACCGAGTCTACCTCTGAGATCTCTCTCCTCTCTGCTCCCATCGCGGTCTGTATGGCCACTGCCCAGCTAACGATGCCTTCAACTATCTCCTCCATTACCTCCCAGGCCCTTCGACCTCCACTTCCACCTGCTGCCCAGCACGAAGGCTGTAATCTCTCACCCTGAATAGATGAGCAAGTCACTCCCACCCGCCGCCTCCCGCCTCCCAGAAACTCCATTCCTCCCAGGTGGACCTGAGCCCTGCAGCAGGTCCAAAGTCTGCACCCTGCATCCTGGGGCTCCTCTCCGGCCTCAGCTCTGGCTCCTCCCCTCCTCGCTGGCCTCTCCTCGCTGGCCTCTCCTCGCTCAGTCTCTGGGGCTGGCATCTAAGGGACAACTCTGAGTCCCTGGGTGCACTTCCAGGGGTGCCCTCCATCTTCATGTTCCTAGGCTGGGCGACACACTCCCCATTCTTCTGCTTTCTCAACTGCCCTGGCCCTCAGGTCCTGTGGAAACCGTTCCAGAAACACCCAAATCTAAACCAAACCCCCTCCATGCACACGCACTGCATTCATGATCTTAGAGCCACCACACTCTGCGCCACTGAAAACTCTGTAATGCTCACATGCCTAGCAGGGCATATACACGAGCATTTTACCTCTCTTTCTTTTTCTTTCTTTCTGTTATTGAGACAAGGTCTCACTATGTAGCCTAGTCTGGCCTCAAACTCATAGCAATCCTCCTGCCTCAGCCTCCCAAGTGCTAGGATTGTAGATAGGCATGCCCACCACACCCAGCTAAAAAAGATTTCTATCATAATCTTTAAATTTTTAAATTTAGGTAACAAAAATCTTCGTGCTGTTAATTTGTTGTGGTGGTGCTGGGCATGGTGATGCAGGTCTATAATCGAGGCTAACCTGGGACACATAGTGTGTGAGTTCAAGGCCAGCCTGGACTATAGAGTGAGACCCTGTCTTGAAATTTAAGAAAAAAAAAAAGAATTTAAAACACACCTTGAATATTATCACTACAACTTAAAGATTTAAGGTAAAGCCTAAAGCAGACTTTTATTCAGAAAAGAAAAAAATTCACACCCAGAATAATTCTCCTAAAATTCTAGGGGGTAAAAGACGTTTTAATAGAATGAGGGTTGTGCAGGAAACTGAGACTCAGAAGCCTGCCAGTATGATGCCAAGAATGCCATGAGGAAAACAGGCCTGGTGCACCCCTATAATCCCAACACTCAGGAGGCTGAGGCAGGAGAATCACTGTGAGTTCATGGCCAACCCAAGCTACATAGTGAGAAGCTGTCTCAGAAGAATCCCCCCAAGTAACAGGTTGGCAGACAGGATATATCATGTGCTAGGTTTAAATGTCCCAACTGCCACTTCTCTCATTTCTTGCTGTTATACTTGACGTTCAAAGCTCTGGTGATGTAGTGCAAGGACTACTGTACTCAGTGTCAGTCCAGGTGGAAAAGGTGGCGTCCCCACCACACAGCAGGAAGCCGGTCTGTGGAACCAGTATCCACCTTCTTTTTCTTTGGTACTGGGAATCGAACTCAGGACCTTGCGCTTGCTAGGCAGACACTTGTGCTGCCAACCTATATCTCCAGCCCCCATGTCCATTTTCAATGAGCTTTGATTAGAAGACATTTCTACTGTGTTCTGCTTTCTTCTGACCTTGTAAGAGGAGGAGACGGAATGTATCCATAAGGAAAAGACCTCGGAAATGACCCAAAAGAGCAATTATAAAAGAGGATTAAGATTTTGTGATTGTATTATACAGGGGAATATTTTACCATAGCCACCTCCAGGTATAAACCCAGCTATAAAAAAATAAAATAAAATAACCTAAAAGATCCCTCCTTTGTCTGTAGGTCAAAGAACAAAGCTGATGAAACCCAAGGGTTCTGGGAGCTGTTGGGAGCTGTCTGACACACAGGTCTCCTGCAGATCTGCCCTTGGGGCACAGGGACCCCAACCTGCAGGGCTTCTGGGTCTTCGCCTCCACCCTGTACTGCAGCTGTGTGCTGGCCAAGCCCAAGTGCTGCCAGTGCGATGCCACTGCTGTCTGAAACGTCTCCAAGATGAGAGCTGCTTCTCCAGATCCTTTCCATCTCCCAGGAAGTTGCTGAGAAGCTTGAGGCAGCCCTGAAGGAGCGGAGGGGCTTACCTCTGCTCCTTGCAAGCATTCACAACCATTCGGCACTCAGGCCAACTCACAGTTCCCTCCTAGCTTGCCTTTTCCAAGGCTGGCCCTGAAATCTGAGCTAATTCTAGAAAGATTTTAAATTTTAAGATTCTGCATCTGTAGAGCAGAGTACAGCAGTGTGCATCTGCTCAGGACGCTGAGGCAGGAGTACTGCTTGAACCCAGGAGGGAGGTTGAGGCCAGCTTGTGCAACAGCAGAAAGACCTTGTCTTCTTGGTTTTCTGTTGTTTTGGGTCTCTGCTGTGGTGAGCAACACCTCTGGCCTTCCTCCCCCACCTTTTTTTGAGATAGCATCTCACTAAATTCCTCAGTTGGTAAGTAAACACACCACCCTCCTGTCTTAGCCTCCCAGAACACTGGGCCAACAGGTGTGCAACATCTCACTTGGCTTTTCTTTCTTTTTTTTTTTTTTAAGAAAAAAAAGATATGGGTCATTTATTCTTTTAGTATATTAATCCCAAAGTAGCCACGTGCTGGAACTGAAGTCAGACAGCAAAACTGCCTGCTTTGAACACTTGAGTTTCTCTATCCCAGATAAGAATGGAGATTGGGGTTTAGTTTGTTTTGTCTTGAAATCCCTCTGAGGCAGAGACTAACAGTGGCCTCGGCAGACACACAAACCGAGCATCCTTTGGACTTCAGTTTGGCATTGTCTTTCTGAGAGATTACAAGATTCGATTTACAACACGCTCTCTATCTTTTGAGAGATCAGTAGCGTACATCTACTTCCTCTAGAAAAACAGATGTTTTCATACCGGCAGGCCAGTGAGTCTGTGAGCTAGTGCCGGCAGGCTGCGTTCCTACGCACAGTCATGATGCAAGTCACTCCGTTCACCAGTAAGTCACTTGATCTGTCTGACGGTAGCTGGGTGTGATGATTATTCTCATTTTATGAATGAGGGTACCAAGTCTTGGAGAGGTGGAATAATTCGACAAGGGAGACACCCGTTCATGAAAGTAGCAGCGGTACCCCCCCCACTTACTTACAGGACTTGTGCTTATGGACCGCCCCTACCCCAAAGCTCTCTGCAGTGCTTCATCCTGCTCCTCTTACATGTAGTCAGTACAAGTTCCATGTACACAGTCCGTGCTTTTTCTCCTTTTTTTTTTTTTTTTTTTTTTGAGACAGGGTCTTGCTATGTAGCCCAGACTTATGGCAATCCTCCTGCCTCAGCCTCCCAAGTGCTGGGATGATGGGGGTGCACCACCATGCTCAGGCTCCTGCCCCAAATTTCCATTATAAGAATGTTCTTGGCTCTTAGCGTCAGAGGACACATTCCCCAGTGCTTTCCAGCCGTGTTCTGATGGCTGTAGAAGTTCGCCCAGGAATGGCTCCTTTTCTGGTTAGCATCTGTAACCCCTCAACAAATCCCTTCTTTCAGAAAACTCTTCTGTCTTAAAAAAATCTTGATTTAAAAACAGTGTTTTAAGTGGAATAAGCGCCTGCCTAGCAAGCGCAAGATCCTGAGTTCGATCCCCAGTACTGCAAAAAAATAAATAAATAAAAACAGTGTTTTAGGGTTTGCAATCTTTTTCCTAAATATGTAATCATCACATTAATCACGGGAGAGTGATACATAGTAACGATTGAAATCAAACATACAAAAAAAGTACTTTAAAAAGCTCCTGCCACACAGCAGGTCCCCCGTGGAAGCCCTCAAGTCCACAGAGAAGTTGGAAGGCTCGTGGCCCTCGGTGATGGCACACTAACACTGGCACGGGTGTCAGTGTACACATTTCCAGGAGACAATCTCAGGAACTGCCTTAAAAAGAAGTTACACAAAAAATCTGAATAGGCAGTTTTCCAAGACACACAAATGGCCAACACACACATGGAAAGATGTGCAAAGTCATTAGACTTTAGGGAAATACAGATCAAAATCACAGGGTGTCTCTTTTGGGATTTCTGCTAGGGTCACTCACTAGGGCAGCTATAAGCAAAAATTCAAATAACACAGACAGTGGGAGGAAATGAGAAACATCAGAGATGGCTAGTAGGGATATAAAATTATACAACTGCTTTGGAAGCTCCTCAGAACCCTAAACACAGCTGGTTGCGATGGCACACGCCTGCAATCCCAGCTATTCAAGAAGCTGAGGAAGGAGGATCCTGAGTTCAAGGCCAGTCTGGGCAAGTTGGTGAAACCCTGCATCAACATAAAAAACATAGAAGGCAAAATTGCTGTCCCACAGCACTGGCTTAGCACACACAAGGCCCCAGCGCCGAAGCCCCAGTGCTGTAAAACAAACAAAAACTCGAAACACAGATTTCTCATTTGACCTAGCAATTCCACTCCCAAGGGTAAGCACAAGAGAAATGAAAGCACACATCTACACAAACCTTGTACCCAAATGTTCAGAGTAACAGTACTCAGAATTACTAAAAAGTAGAAACAACTCAAATTTTCATCAGCTGAATACTGGACAGATCAATTATGATACAGCCGTGCGATTAAATATTATTTAACAATTCAAAAGCATCCAAATGTGCTGCAATGTGACTGAACCATGAAGACATTCTGCTAAGTAAAATAAGCCAGTCACAAGGACCACCTTACCCTATAAACACCTAGAATAGGAAAATCTGTAGGGGTAGAAAGTACATTAGTGATCGCGAGCAAGGCACAGACAGAACAAGGTACAGGCAGACGACAGCTAAGGGAAGTGGGGTTCCTTCTGGGAAGGAAAAATGTTTAAAAACCATAGTAACCAGGAATGGTAGCGCTGGCCTGTAACCCAAGCCCTCAAAAGGCTGAGTCAGGAGGATCACGACAAGTTGCAGGCCAGCCTGGACTACATAGTGCGTTCAAGGCCAGGCTGAACTGCACAGTGAGAAAGGAAGAGGGAGAGGAGGGGAGGGGGAAGGGAAAAGAGGCAGGAGAGGAGGAGGGGAGAAGGGAGGGAAGCGGGAGCGGAGAAGGGAAGGGGAGGGAAAGGAAAGGTGGGGTGCTGGGCAGCAGGGAGACAGCGCACCTTAACCCCTCACCCCGGCCCCTCCTACCAAGCTGGGCTTGCCTCTGGGACTCCTGAGACTCATCCGCCCTCTCAGCTCCTCAATAAGTCTCTGACTCAAAGCCTAGTCCCAAGCCAGACAGAGAAGTGCCTGCAAACGTGAGTGCTCCCTCTAGGAGGTCAGAACACAGGGCCGAGGGCCTGTGGCCGGCAGAACTCTGACAGTGACTCTTGGCTCCTCGCATTCTTCTCCCTTTGACCATTTCCAAAGACTTGACCATTTCCATAGCCTTGCTCTGTTTTTGTAATCTCTCACGAGAGCATTCAGGGAGAAAGGAACACATTATGCACTGCAAACGCGGCGCACGAGCGACGCTGGGCACAGACAGAATTCTCCGCGGTTCCGTGGGCAACACGACAAGCTTCCCCAGCCCAGATGCTCACAGCCCCTCACCTGGGGAAGATGACGAGACTCCAAACCAGAAAGCAGGATATGGAGAGAAAGAACCCGAGAGGCAGTGCGTCTCCTCCAAGCTGTGCCCAGAAGGCGCAGGTTTCTGACTAAGAGAAATGTACGGCCCTCAGCTGGGTGGTCTGCTCATGTCAAAAAGGACAAAGGCCCACCCGGAAAAAAGAAAGAAAGAAAAGAAAAAATGAAAAGATCATTTATGTAGGGAGCTTGCAGCCAGGTGTGGTTATGCTTATCATCTCAGCACTGCGGGAGGCCGAGGAGGGGTCTCCCGAATTCACACTCAGTCTGACCAGCTCGTCTCCAAATAAGAAATAAAAATGACTAGGGATGTAGCTCAGCGCAAAAGCCCTAGGTTCATCCAGTCGTGTGTGTGCGTGTGCGTGTGTGTGTGTGCGCTTGCGCGCGCGCACACGCACACGCACACGCACATAAGTTCCTAGTTCACAATCAGCCCAGGGAAGAATCCCAGTTCCCACTGGCCATTCAGGATAGCAGACACTGAGTTTGCTGGGAGGAAATTCCAGACGCTAGCAGGGCATCCTAGAGGAGAGGTGGGGAAATACAGAACAACCAGTTTCGCCAGCTTAACCTTGCCATTCCACACACAGCACAGCCCCAGCACAGGCCATCTGATGCCCAGCTGGCTCTGGACTGCCGGAGCAGATTCAGGGCCTGCAAGAGACCCGGGACCACTGCGCATTAGGCTGGGGCTACACACCCAAGGCAGAAAGGAAACTGCAAGATGACCCGCCCTGAGGAAGCTGCCCATCTCATGCCCAAGTCCACTTCTGGAAGCGCTTCTGCTAAGAATGCAGCCTCTCTGAGGCCGACAAAACCACTGCTTCTCCCTGAGTGGCACTTGGAAAGGGTCTCCAAGATTTGCTCTGTAATTAACCAAAAATCCCCATCCCCAGAGGCAGGGAAACGCCAGCCCTCAGCAGAGTAAGGGAAAGCAAAGGGAGGAAACCTAGGGAAAACGCCCGTGCCAAATCAAGCAGAAGAAACAATGCGGCCACACCCGCGGCATGCACACCTGAGGAGATCTGTGGGTTCCAGCCGAGAGAACATTAAACGCCAGCTGAAAGCAGAGTGCAGGAGAAATCCTCTTCCAAAGGAGTCTGTGTGACAATCTTCCTTGTTGGCTTTTTTCCCCCATTCTGGGGATTGAACCCAGGGACTTCACACTGACCTCCATCTCCAGCCCTTCCCTCCCTCCCGCCCTCCCTTCTTTCCTTCCTTCCTTTCTTATCTTCAAATAGGGTCTTGCTAATTTGCCAAGTTGCCCGAACTGAGCTCGAACTTGCCATCCTCCAGTGTCAGTTTATCAGATTGCCGAGAGTAACGTACACACCACCTCGGCCAGCTAGGATGGCAGAGTTTGTGTTAAGTATATTTTACCACAATTAAAAGCAAGAAAAAATAAAGCTGGTGTGGTGGTGCACATTTGTAATCCCATCGCCCCCAAAAAGAAGAAAAAACCAAGTATGTTCACATTATCATGCAACCCATTCCCGGGGCTTTTCATCCTGCCAGTCGGAAACTAGGAGCTGGGGGTATAGCTCAGCGGGGGCGCGCATGTGTGAGACCCTGGATTCCATCCCGAGCAGAGACAAAAAGCAAACTTGGAACACCTGAAACTCCATGCACATTAAACAACTTCCCACCTAGGGAGCTTTGGGTGATTCACTTTTTTCCTAGGACAAATGTCCCCGATCGCGTGTGTGGCTAGCACAGCCCTGGTCTCCGGTTTCAAGGCACGGCCCTGGGTTCACACTTCTACTTTCCCCCCTCAGCTGCATTTTCCTCCCGCAAACCGCGGGGAAGCGGGAAGTGATGCCGCTTGGCCCTTGCGGGATTGCGGTCAGGCGGAAACAGGACTGCAAACCCTTTATCACCCCTCCAACATGCCAGGCACGACCCTAAGTGCAATGACATCTAGTCTCCCGCTTAATAGTCAATTTATAAACAGCATTCTCCCATCTCTCCAAGTGGAAAAAGCGACACAGACGGCTGACGGACAGGGTCCTCAGGCCCAGGGTGGTGCGGGCGCTGGAGGCGAATCCCGCTCCCGGCCTCGCCGCCCAGGCTCCGCAGCAGCGCAGGGCCCGCACGGACCCCGCCACGCAAGCACGCAGGCGCGGGGGCTGCGTGGAGACCGAGGCTCGGTCCCGACCGCGTCCCAACCCTGTGCAACCCCGCGCTGACCCAGTGTCGACCCTGTGCTGACCCAGTGTCCACCCCGTCCCGACCCCGTCCCGCCCTGGGCGCCCTCCCCGCCGCCAGGTTACCTGCGCGCGCGTCCGCATCGCGCCGGGAGCCCGCGTGGCAGGGGGACAGGGACGGGAAGCCCCGCGCTGCCCCGGTCCCGCGGGCCAGAGCGGAGCGGAGTGCAGCTGGTGCCGGCCGCGTCCTCGTCCCCGGGCGCAGCGCCCACGCGCCCGTCCGGCCCGATCCACTCGCTGCGCGGGCGCGGCCCTGCCCTCCCAGGTCCCCTGCCGCCGCGGCCGCGGCCTCGGCCTGATAACCATCTTCGGGTGGAGACCGAGGCCGGTGTGTCGCAAGTCCGGCTGCCCAGATCCTGGGAGATACCGAGCTCCGGCCTGCCCCGCCCCCGCGGCCTGGGCCCCACCGCGACCTCCCGCCCCTCGCCGGCTGAGCACCTCCGGGCCCCCCGTGGCGTTCATCCTGGACCTGGGCCCGCTGTGCTGTCCGGGCCCCGTCTTGGCTTCTGACTGTGCCGTGGGGAAGTCCGGACTCCACCTGCGCACGCCGTCGTTTACAGCCCTGTGACTCCGTTCCAACACCTACCGGCCCCAGGTACCTCCCTTGCCGAGAGGAAGGCGAGCCCAGCTCAGGTCCACCGAGGAGTCCAGCCAGGCTCGAACTGATGTTCAGCCCCTACGCCTGCTTTGCGGTAGTGGAGGTTATCCTAACCTCAGCACAACGGTCCAGGCCGCCAGGATTCAAGCTAACTGTGCGGCTTTGGCTGCCTTGAGCTACTAGGTGTGTTATACCCTTCTGGGCCTCAGTTTACCTACCTGTGCGGTGAGAATAGTAACAGGAAAATCCACCTCCCTCAGGAAAGTGATACGAAACAAAGGAAATCACTTATGTTGCTTTATGTGTAAAGTACCACCCATACAAATACTCGTTCTTGTCATTCTGTTATGTTTTGTTTGAGGCAATATATGGCTATGTAGTTCAGACTGGCCTTGAATTCACTTTGCAGCCAGGGCTGACATGGAATTTGTGGTGATCTGCCTGCCTCAGCCTCCAGACTGCAGAGATCACAGGCAAGTGCCACCACACCCAGCTTGAGTGCCTTTGTTAATTGTTACTTGTGGGTTCCTCTGGCCAGGCAGTGCTGAGTGAGGCTGTGGCCAGTGATTTTGAATGGGTCCCAGGATGCTAGGGAGTTGGCAGGGCATGGTAAGGTCATGTTCACATCACCGCAAGTGTTAAACAATACGAGGCATTCATCTCTGATGGATGTCTTAAAATCATGGACACTTGCCCGTTTAGTCCAGCTAAACTTCTGCCCAGTGAGCTCACATTTGCAGACACAGTTAAGAGGATCTGTCCCCCATGTCCCAGTGTGGTTTTAAATAGTCTTTATTAGAAAACTGGGACATCGTCTCCTCTGTGTGCTGGCATCCCGCTATTTCCCTAACACTGCTTCTCCTTCCTTTGCTTAGCTGCCTCCCTCAAGAGTTTATAATTCACAAACATCTAAGGCCCGTGAGCACCTTTGAACGGCTTCCATCTTCTCTGAGAATCGTGCCCCCCCAAACCTGGGGACACAGGAATGTCCACCAGTCTGCAGACCGGCCAAGCAGACCAGAGCCCCGCACCTGAGCTCCTACGCCAGCTCTGTGCACCTGATGACTGTCTTCTAGCGTGTCTCTGCAGTCATCGTGCATGTTGGGGTGGTCAGGAGCCCTCCACAGACCGAGCCGAAGAGCACTTAGAATCACAAGGGGCACTGAATGTGCTGGCTCACACGCAGCTGTCATTCCTGAGCTGCACCAGAGTCACGTGCAGCAGCTGTTGGGTGTATGTGACCCACACAAGTCCTGCTGCTCTGCATGTGAGCTAGACAGGTGCCGGGGCAAGAAAGGCAACTTTATTTGCAAAGTGGACTCTGGGGACAGTGGAGGACTCTTGTCCAAAGTGCATCTTTCCAGGAAGCTGATTAGGGAATGGTTTGTTGTGACAGCTGATGGTGTTCCCATTTCCAGACCAAGCTTGCCTTCTACCGCACATGGGCCAGGTGATGGACGTCTGACCCTAATGGCCCAGTCAGGAGTGTGTGTCAACTCTGCGGTCTCATCAGCAAGGTCTTTGTTTCTGCAGGCTGTGCTTCCCGCAGGTTCAGTCACCCTGGGACAGACCAGAGGGCATCGTTTTGCTGAGGCCCTTTCCTGACCACCAACAGGGCTGTATAGAGGAGAGCTGGGCTCAGCACTCCCGCCAACTGCAGGACTCCCAGGCCCCACCCACCGTATTTAGATATCTATCCAGATCTCTAGAGTGGGGCCCAGGAGTCTCTTTCTTTCATAGGCTGCTCAACTGGTTGAAAAGATTGTCTATAAAATGGGCATGATGGTGCGCGATTGTAATGCCAGCGCTTGAGAGGCTGAAGCAGGAGGATCACCACGAGTTCAAGGCCAGCATGGGCTACATAGTAAGTTCACAGCCAGCCTAAACTACATAGTGAGACCCTGTCTCAAAAAAAAAAAAAAAAAAAGAAACAATGCAACGTAATCCCAGCACTTGGGAGGCCCAGGCAGGAGGATAGTTGTGAGTTCAAGGCCAGCCTGGGCTACACAGTGAGCTCAAGGCCAGCCTGAACTGCACAGTGAGACCCGGTCTCAAAAAGACAAAAAAAAAAAAGCATAAATATCTTCTGGCTTCACAAAGTCTACCTCCCTGCTTCCTCTTTGTGGAGATGGAAAAGGGGATTTGAAATGTATGGAGGGGAAGAGGAAGTAGGAATGAAGAAGATTGACTTGTAGGTGAGTACCAGTTCCTCAGAATGAATGTAACCATTATGTATTGCATACACGCGCAAATAAAACAGTTTTTAAAGTTAAGAAAAAAAATTTTCTGACCACAAATGTACCATAGCTAACCATGGTTAGCTACGAAATTTAAATTTTAGAATGTTCAGTACATAACAGTTTCATGGAGCCTGATTCAGGCCAACAATTTTCCGAACAAAGCTATCAGGCATCATACTGGGCAGAAAAACAAAAATGAACAAGATATTCAGTCTGGCCAGGCGTGGTGAGCACACCTGTAATCCTAGTGCTCGGGAGGTAGGCTGAGGCAGGAGGGTTGCCGTGAGTTCAAGCCAGCCTGAACTAAGAGGACCCTGTCTCAAACAACAACAAAACAGATATCCAGTCTGCAAGGAGCTCAAGTTCATAGTACAAAGTGAAATGGTACCAGGACACCCTGGTTAACAGCTACCAACTGAGTGCTTTGCTTTCTCTTCTGCCCCCACAGCCCTTTATTCTTCCTCCTTTTCTTCTCCTGTTTTCTTCTCCTTGGTCTGACCTCTCTTTCTACCCTGGCTTTTTACGTTTTCAAGCTTCTGGCAGATAGTATCCACATCAGAAGTGTCTGCCTTCTGGGCAAGCCTGGTCTTACACTATTGCTCTCTGTCTAAGGTCAAACCTGCCGCTTACAATGGAGAACAGCTGAGTCTTCAACCAAAAAAAGATGGGGGTGACCGTTTTCTTTTTTTACTGTGTGAAGATTTTAATAGGTGCCCAAATCAGAGGCCGCTAAAAGATGGCTTCAAATGTATGCCTTCTACTCCAAGTGACTGTCGTTTCCGGGCTGGATTTGGGCTTGGTTTTTATTTCGCTTCCTTGATTTGAGTGGGGGTAGTTGTGCACAGTAGTACTTCCCAGCCTTCTGTGAGCCTCAGACAAATAAACAAGACGTAAATCGCTCTATTTCTTTGCACCAATGAGAAGCAAAGCACTATGGAAACGCTCCTGCCCAAGTCATTGCTGGGTATGGTGACACACACCTATAAACCCAGCACTTGGGAGGCTGAGGCAGGAGGATCATTGTGAGTTCAAGGCCAGCCATGGTGAGACTCTTGTCTCAAAAAAAAAAACAAAAACAAAACAAATCATCATGGTTTATTATATCGCTGGTTCATGGTTCTCACTTTGGGTCATTGTTCATTTCCTTTCAGAAGCATAAAAAAGACAAATTACAGTTACGTTCTGAAAGGTGCAGCGGACTGTGATAAACCCAGAGACAGGACGCGGAGGGAAGTGCGCAAGTAGGGACTGCGGGGGGGGGGGGGGGGGGGGGGGGGGGGGGGGGGGGGGGGGGGGGGGGGGGGGGGGGGGACCGGACCGAAGGGTCATGCTAGTGAGCAGGGACAGAAGGCAGCTCTGCAGGGCTGTTCCTGCCTTTTGTTTTCGCTTGTTCTATTCGTACTGAAGATGTTGACTGCATTAAACCCATTTATTCTCTTAAACTTACAAATCAAATTTCCTTTGCAGAGGAAGCAGTGCATTTTCTTTTTTCTGAAACAGGGTCTCACTATGTAGTTCAGGCTGGCTTTTATTTTCTTTTAGACAGCATTTCACTATGCAGCTCAGGCTGGCCTCAAACTCCCAGTGATCCTCCTGCCCCAGCCTCCCGAATGCTGGGATTACAGGCATGCGCCAACACGCCCGGCCTCAGTGTATTTTCTTGTGCTTTCTTTTGCTCACTAAATGATTTTCTTTTTTTTTTTTTTTAATTTTATTTTAAAGGCAAAAGAATGGAGACATATGAACCAGAAAAGCCATAAACAATACAGAAAATACAAAGTTATACAGAATATAGTAGGGAATTAGAACTGGATGTTGTATTACATAGTTATCTTCACATTAGTTAACACAAAAACATTAAAGGAAATACCAAATTATAGAGAAGATAGTAGGGAATTTGCACTGGATGCTGTATAATATAA
>PVLD010025207.1:0-24115 GCA_004027595.1 Dinomys branickii | reverse complement strand
TGTCCTGTTGGAGTTGTTTAATTTCGGATGCAATCGTTTCATATCTTGAAGTTATGAGGCTTCCTGATTCCCTTGTTTCTTCCTCTTCAAAACTTGTTCTGGGTGGGGTTGAGTTTTGAGACTGCGATTTGCCCCTCTGTTTTCCCATTTTTGGGTATCAGATTCAAGATGTGGAGCAGTTATTGGAGTACCTGCAAGCCTGAAGGTTCCAAGGTCCCAGTCTATCCTTTGGGGCTTTCTGCGCGGCTTGCCCGATGCGCACGGAACGTGAGCCCGCTGTGCGTTGCCGCCGCCAGAGAGCCGATCTCTGTCGGGAGTCGCCGGAGAGCTGCGCCGGGTCGGGGGGGCGGGAGGGATCGTGCCGTCCGTATTCTCGGGGCGCCTTGACCCAGCAAATCCCTCTGTCCTCTTCGGGCGGCGCTTGGGACCCCCCGCGTGGCTCGCCCGATACGCGCGAAACGTGGGATTGCCGGGCGTCTCCGCCGCTAACAAGCCGATCTCTGTCGGGAGTTGCTGGGGGGCTGCACCGGCGTCTGTTGTTTCTTTTACTGGGTTTGAAGTTTTACCTCAGCCTCACAACAAAAAGAAAACCCTTCAACTGGGCCCCTGCCAACCTTTCCAGCCTTAGTTCTTCCACCCTAAGTTCCTGCCACTTAAGATTCCCTTCTTTTTACTCTCTGCCACCAAGATTTCACACTACCTGTACTAATGCCAGGTGCCCTCTTCAGAGCCTGGCTTCCATGGTATAGACCTCCTTGCCCTCCTTCCCACGGGCTGTCCACTGAGTACTGTGCTATAAATGCAACTTGGCTATAACAAAAAATCATGTCCTAGTGTATGCACAATATTCTTCATTGGACATTAAAGATCTTAGACTAACTACAGGAATCTGGTTGTATAGATTTCGTTAAGTCATTAGACAATGCAATAAAAATTCCTTCAGGTGAAGGGTCTCTCAATGTATTATTTAATAAAAAATAAAAGTAAATGATATACTATATACGATTTGTTTTTCAAAAGATTTTATCTTGGATATATTCACTATTTTCTATAATAAGACAAAGCTCAAGATTTAGTCTTTAGTTTTGTTTTCAAAACTGCAGTGGCCCTTTCAGACTCTGGCTTGAGAACCACTTTCGTGGCATCCAACCCTCCAGCACCTTGCCGTGCATGTGTGTCTCATTACCACCTCTCACGAGTGGGTCAAACACTGTGGGAGATGGTGACTTTGTCCTATTTATCACTGGGTCCCTGGCACTTACCACAGAGATGGAATGTGGCAGAAAGTCAAGAAATATTTGTATTTCAATGAATAAATGGAGGAAGGAAGAATTGAGACTCAATACTGCTCAATAAATATTTGCAGACTACATCTGATGAGACTGAACTGGGAATAAAATATAGCTATTTGGTTGCAAGGCATGATTTACCGACCCTTAAATTACATAGCCTAGCATAATTTCTAACCTTCTCTTTGTATAAATGTAAAAAAGCTACTCTAAAAAATTATTTCTTAACCAAAGGGAAATGCAGTGTTCAATTTTCTCCTCACTTTACCAAATTATTTGATATGGGTTGATTGAAACAGTGACAGGTCATCAATATCAATAGCAAAACTTGTATAGCCTTCAAAACAAATATCTGAATTCCTGGAGCTTTCTTTTTCTCTGGAAAGGCTTCTCTTTGGAGGATGCATTTTGAAATCATGACACTAATCTATAAGAATTTATCCCTGTGATTTGTGGGAGAGCAGTTATTCTCAAGTGGGATAAAACATATAAAAAGTAAAGCAAATATGCTTTCCTTGTGATTAGCAGAAAGCCAATATTCTAGCTTCCTGTTGCATTTTGTCAAGTAGAAAAAGTCTGAGCTCTTCATGGGGTCATTCAACACTCTGGATACTTTCAACACTGCTATAATAAAATGTCTTATTATCCAAAAACTACCTTTGAACTACTAGAAGCTCATCCGTCTTCTTTGGGTGGGTTAGCTATTGAAACCAATTGAAGTAACTGAATTATCACAAGACACAGAAAATAATCTAGAAAATAATTTAGCCTTTGCATTTTCTTTTCAGATTTTATAGATATGAATTAATTTCATAAATCAATAAATGAAAGCTGAATAGTTTTCACTGAATTGACTTCGCTGGTGAAAGAGAACGAGTACGGTTTCATTTTAAAACTGATAACATTTCTGTACATTAGAGCATCTTCATTAATGTTTGAAGATATTTAGAAATGTCTGCGATTAGCCTTGCTATGATCTGGATGTTTCTGTTTTTCCATAATCCGCACATTGAGAACGTAACCACCCATGCAAACATATAAATGAGCAGAGTGCTTTAGAAGATGATTTTGTTGGTGTGGGCAGTGTTCTCAGGCATAGCACTGGTACCCTTATAAAGGAGACCCCTGAGATCCTACCAGGCTCTTCCTCCTGTCCAGACACAGGGAGAAGTTAGCATCTATCAACCAGAAAGCAGCGTCTCACCGGATACAAAATCTACCTGTATCTTGATCTTGGATTTCTCAGCCTCCAAATATGTGAGAAGTAAATTTTTCTTCTTTCTATGCCACTGAGTGAATCATATTTTCTCAGAGCCTGAACCAAGATAAACATGTATTTTACAACAGCTCTTACCAACATATGAAGACACTGTTTAATATTCTGAAAATAATTTAATATCTAATTCACAAAGTCAGTTGCATGTGAAGTGTTACTTAATCAAAAAGTTTTACCGGAGAGAAAATACTTGATTTGCTTAGGGAGATTATTTTCCTACTCTGCGTTTTATTTAAATATATTATTCCCTTCTAAATTACAAATTGTGTTTTCCCAATCTCAGTATTTCACAATTAACTCTTTATCTATCTTCTTCTTAAAAAATCAGTCTTTTTACACAGCCAGTGAATAACAATTGTACTCCACTGTTGCTGAGTTTTACTTTATGACTTGAAAGGCCAATGTCCCTTTATGAAGTCCCTTTAAAGACAAGGTGAAGAGTCAGAAGTTTATTTTATAGAAATCTGAAGTTGGAGAGCTACCATATATCAGATGTGTGATTCATTTAAAACACATCATGCTGAGTTCTTACTCTACCTGGCAAGTTAGTAGTTACAGAACCCTCGTTTTGGAGGACAAGGATAAAATGTGGTAAGCCTGGACCCAAACTCATGTACTGCTCTCCCTGTAATACTATGTAAAAAACCTTCATCTCAATTTCAGATTCCAGATTCCAGGTAATACCGATGAGGCCATCAAACTCCCATGATTCTCAGCCTCAAGCAGGTTCCTGAATTGAGTGGGGCAGGACAGGTGTGAGATGTGGTGAAGGGGAGCCAGTGACTCTCCAAGTGACCCCAGTGGCTGCCGCATGTGAATTTGCATCCAACGTTGAAGATTTTCTGACTCCTCAGGAAAGGATGGAAAGATGGCCATTTAGGTCTATGCATATGTGAATGTAATTTTATTGTATGACACACACCTACATATGCATGCACACCCCATATATTCTTCTGATTTTTGAGGGCAATAAAATTTATGTTTGATAAAATAATTTGGGCCCAAATACAATACACAATATCTAGCGAAATTCTGCTGCAACCTTTGTGTAATATTGAGGTCAAAGCATTATGAACAGAGTATAAATGAATTTGTAATCCAAGAAGATGTTTTAAAGTGTTGTGCAGAGTATCATTTAGATTTTAACAACTTATCAATGCACATCTTCAAGCCCTTAAAAATTACACCTCCAGAAGGACAAATAGCTACATTCAAAAATCAGTTAAGGAATTGTAATAAAAGGACATATTTGACATTAAAGATATTTCTTCCTGCTTGAAGTAATAGCAGCTAGAGAGAGTCCCAGCTGTCCTGACAGACATGGAGCACCCTTCCCTCTATCACCTATCCGTCAATTTTCTTCAAGGGGAGAGATTTCCCTTCAGACTGTGAAAGGGACTCTCCTCCTAGCTTTCATGAGTTTTAAATTACAAGCACTTGTAACTGCTGAAACTGTAATTGTTGAAACAATATAACTGTGAGTAGGATGTAAGTAAACCCACTCATAAAGCTAGGTTCAAAGGTACTGCACTGTTTGCTTATCCTGTGTCATCCACATGAAGCACTGCCTGCTATGGTACCCCGGAGTAAGTTACTCAGAATGAAACAACAGAAGGCATAGGCTTTCCTCTGAAATTCTGCAACAGTCTTTCTGTGATAATTTCAAGGATTATTTCAAGGATCTAGAGGTGAATCAATTTTGCTAAAGTTTAAACTCTATGCAGATACGGGAATGTTTTCCTCACAACTTTTGGGCTTCCTCTTTCCCAAGTTTTACATTATCAGACCAAAGTATGGCTTCACACATAGGGCTTCTTATCTCCCCTATCGTCCTTATAAGTTTTACTCTTATTTTGTGACTTGTATCAGTTCATCTGTGACATCTATTAATCACACAGTGAAGAACTGTTTTTCTCAAATATCATTGCTTTAAATCTTCTAAAGATGATATAAGAGATAAAAGGATAATAAAAACTTCTTAAGTCCCTGTGCTAAAATGAAATTTTATCTTTTCTAGAGACATCTTAACAGTCAGTGATGACACAGTTGTACCTCATGAATTTAATTCACACCATGATTCTGGGTAAAAGGACCTTCTTCACATTTGTGCAGAAAGATGGCCGCTGTTGTTAACTTCAGTGATGCATGTTAGTTCTGTGTTAGTTTCCAGCTATATTTTAGGGAAATCAAGAATATTTCTACTTACGCAACACACTAAAGTAAGAATCACACAATGCATGTAATCAGAACTCAATAATCCACCTCAGTTCTTTTTCATTGAGAGAAAGGTAGCAATGAAACAATGAATATCATTATTTCATTAAAGATCAGATGCATGAAATAATTCCTTCAGATCTTTTAGTTCTTTTAGCTTTCTTCTTCTACCCTGATCTCCTGTAAGATAAAGTCACAAGACACATTCTCCCTTAACATTTCACTCTCTGTTCATAAAGTTCACATTCCTTGTGTGGAATTTGTGGATGGACCTAACACCCCGATTCCTCTTGTTTTTCCTGTTTTCCCTTGTCCCTGTCTATTCTTGCTGCCCCTCAGTCTCTTGATGCCCCTCCTCTTAGAGAAAGCCCCCCTCTACTTCTTCTTATCTATCTTTTATTTCATTCTTTATTTTTACTCTGGGTTTCATATAAGAGAAACAATGTGATATTTGAGCTTCACAAAGAATGTGAACTTTATGTACTGAAAACACACACTAAAAAAGGAAGGAAGGGAAAGGGGATGAGAAAATGAGAGAAGGTGTGTTGTGTGTGTGTGCCAGCTCCCATAAGGAATATAATCATTACAGACACACACATGAACTAATATACTAACATCATAAAAAATTATCTTGCTGTCTCTGCTCAATATACGATTTCTTTGCAAATTATATAATAAAATGTGAGCTTTTTATCTCGATGTTAATTGGAATTATCACCTTCTACGTTATTTACTAATCTTAAAAAAAGTAAGTAAATGTGATTGCTTATTGTAAATATCATTGTAATATACAGGTAATAGCTGAAATGCTAACATTAACTGCAAATAGAAACTGTAAAAAATGAACATTATTTTGCAAGATGAAATAACGATTGAGTAGTTCAAATTTGTTTCCTCTTTATTTATATTTACATATACTGGACTCACTTTTCAGGTTCTACCTAAACATTTGGCCACATGAACTTACAAAATTAATTTCATCCTTTGTCCAATATGCTAATGTGAATTCTATTTTTCTATCTTCCTATCAAATTATTCCTCAGGAAATTTGCATTGTGTGAATTTGAACAACTAAATAATCTTTCTAAGCATCTCATTATTCAGAGATAAACTGGGTACAATAATTCCTTTATCTCATTGAACTAGATTGCAAGATACAGAAAAAGTATGAGACAAATATGAATTACAGATTATTTTTAACCTAAATTTTCCACAGTCACTTTTACTATGAGTCAACTATTGCCTAGAGTAATTCCAAAATATGAATTGTTCACGTGGAATTCAAATTGAATACATCCTATAGTTTTATCTGCTGATTCTGCAATGAGTTGTTAGGGAGATTAAATGAGATAAGTTAGCAAAAAGGCCAATAAATTGTGCATGTCTGACAATTTTCCTTGTCTAACCCTCTGAACACTTGAAGAAATGTGTCTTATTGGTCTTTTTACCACCTGTACCCGATTAACAGTCTAACATAGCTCAGCACACTAGTGTATATCTATAACCACTAGAGTCTAGAGGCTGAGGCTGGACCATGCCATGCTCAAGTTCAGAGTGGACAGTTTAGCGACATAGCAAAACTCTGTCTCGTGATTAAAAAAAATATAAACAAGGACTACAGATGCATCTCAGTGGTAGAGCGTCCCTGGGCACAACCCCTGGTATTGCAAATGAAAGTGCCTGACATACACTAAGTACATTAGTGAATGTGAAATAGCATGAAGTGGGTGTATGTGTGCTTGCGCATGCATGTGTGTGGGTATTTGGATGCTGAGTTAGGGATTACTTAGTAAGAAAATAAATAATAGTTGCTCTCCATATCTCTTTTATCAACATATTTCATTATTATTTTATCACTCATTCTTACTGTGTGGAACCGAAGGTAGATGTTTCCTGGTAGATATGCCTCTCCATATTTCTTTCCTCGGGTATCATTACTGATAAGTAGCGCTGGATGATGCCGATTTTCAATATTATTAAAGACTCCAGAAAGTGACTCTTTACAATTTCTCTTATTCCTTTCTCAGTTTTGGGGCCACGATCAGCCTTGTTTTGAGAATAGCTATTATTAACTTGTATTTCAGTGTGCTTTCTCTTTGTATATACATATGAAAGAAACACGATACATGTTCAGTGCATGTCAACAACGCACACAGATTTGGCTGAAGCACAGAGTGAAAAACAATGGTCCGAGGTCCAAAGTCAGCCCCCACCTGGGTTTGTGTGGCCCACTCATGAGCTAACAAAGGTGTCCACATTTTGGAATCTTTTGGAAATAAAAAAATCAAAAGAAAAATAATATTTTGTGATGTGAAAAGTACATGAAACTTACATCAAATAACATTTTATGTCAATTTTTCTAGGCTGCAGCGCTCCGTTATTTAGTGGGGTGTTACTCTACATGTTGCTGGGAGGGCATTTTGCAGATATGCCTCGCATCCCAGGCAACTAACCATGCCAAGTAAAGCAGATTATCCTCATTGTTGTGGGAATCTCTCACTCAAGTCAGTTAAAGAACATAAGGGCAAAAGCTGAGGTTTCATTGGAAGAGGAAAACCGCCTCTGCTGTGAAGCATGAGCTCCCTGAGTTTGCAGCCTGCGAACATGTCCAAGGGATTTCAGGTTTGCGACATCCTGCAACTGCAGTCACCAATTCCTTGGCGCCGCCTGCTGCAGTAACAGAGCTAAGTAGTGCAGTAGAGCCTGTGTGCTCCTCAAGGTCTGAAATGTTTACTTTCTGGACCTTTGCAGAAGATTCTGAAGATCTTTTGCTGGACAGACTAATTGGACGTAATTCAGATTTCCTTCTCTCATCCCTATAACATTACATCAAGTCCATATTTACTGATGTGGGGTTGTGTGGGAAATTGACCACAGCATTCACCCAATGCACTTCCTCTTCCCGGGCCTAATAGGGTGGCTTGGAGACAGAGTGCTCACTTGGGGCGCTGTGAAGGTGTAGGCGGTGAGCTGGGTGTAGCTGTTGATAGGGCACATGCACCACACATGTCATACAAACATGAACAGCCACACAGAGGGAACACAGCGTGAATGGGGCATGTCACTGTGCCTTGGGGTAAGTAAAGTAGATTTCTGGTGCTGGGTATATTGTACACATATTTAAGCTCCAGGGGAGAAATGCAGAAAGTATCTTGCAGAGGTCACACATTTGCTTCCGTCAATGGCAAGGAGGTCCAATCAAGCAGCAAGTGCATCGCATGGTATGGACTGCCTCAAGCAGGCAATATCTATGTAGTGACAGTTCCATTTTAAAAATTCAAGGCTAGGCTCTCAAGAGTACATTGTCTTTACTTTTGAGCAGTTTCCTTTCATACCTCCTAATTTGGGAAGGAGAAAAAGAAGAAAGGGATAACTATGTATGTATGTATGTATATGCAGGATGGCTAATGCGGTTGTACTATTGACTCATGTCATTTTATTGTAAGGAACAGTTAATGATTAGTTGTTTGATCAATCTTGCATGTCTATATGTGTTTTCCTGAGCATACACTTCGATGTTGTCAATATGTAATACAACAACCATTGTTAATTCCCTGTCACCTTGTCTGTAATTCAATTTTGATTGTACTGCTATTGTGCTATTTTGCATCTGTTTGTTAATGTTTTCATTCTTTTACTTTTAAAATAAAAAAAAGAGTACATTGTCAAGCATTAAGAGCTGCTAATGTGAAATTTCTGAGGGGAAATCTATCTGTACTCACTTCATAAGTGAGAATTAGAAGCCAAAACTTAAGGGACTTGACTAGAACTCTCTACTTTAGATTGGAGAGATCAGACTGACACTGCCTGCCATCTCTTCCCTTTCTTCTTAGGAAACCCCCAAGGATGTGTTAGAAAGGGTAACAGGAATAGAGAGTGCATGTCAAAATTAGGATGGAGAAGTCCTACCTTCCAGAGAGAGCTCATGTGCACAAACACATTAATGATATCACTAAGCATTTATACAACAGCTTAGGACGTTTCCAGTCACAGCTGGCCACGGGCCTTGGTCTTGGAGGGAGGCGAGTGAAGAACAGTATCTCACTGTGGTTTTATCTTGCATCCCCCTCATTCATAAACAGTACATTGGTTTACCTTTTCTGGACATTTGTTTCATGTATTTCTGCTACTGGGAAATAGTTAAATGTTTTGACTAGTTTTCCATAAGATGTTTTACTTTTTCCTTACTGATTTACAAGAATCTACAGTCCACATGTTAATCGTTTATTTTTGACATTTACAGTTTTTTCCTTTTCTGGCTCCTCTTTTCATTGTGTCCTTTGGTGAACAGAAGTTCATACTTCATTTTGTGGACCTTTATTTACATTTTCTTTTGAAGTTAAGTGTTTTCGTGTGTCTTAAATTTTCCCATACCCTCAAAACAGAGGCCAATTTTCTCATACACCTTGTTAAAATTTTTCTTCCTTCTTGCATTTGTATTGAATCTGCTTGGAAGTGAATTTTTTGTGTGGTGGCATAGGGCAGTGCAAATCTTTTTCTCATAGAGCTAAATGTTCTTGTGTAATTTGGAGAGCAGTTAGTTCTTTCTCTTCCTATTGTTCTTTGGTGTAAGATCTGCAATAAATCACATCTTTTTCTGAGTGTCAATATGTGGTCTACGTGGCCTGATCTGCTTGTCTTTGTTTTCAGTCAGTGTGTGTCACAGTTGTGTTACCTTAATTACTATAGATTTACAATTCTTCACTTCTGGGAAAGGAAATCACTTTATCCTGCTTTATTTCTTTAAAAGTGTTAAAGTATTTTGTTGAATTCTTTCTTCCATTTTAGGATCAGCTTGTTAAGTTTTGCAAAGTAAAACCAAAATAATTTCATTTGGAATTATATTGAAACTGTAGACCAGTTGGGGTGGAATTGACATATTTACAGTATAATATTCAAATATACATAAAGTGGCTCTATCTCTGCTTTTTAAATTAAATGCTGTGCATAGAATTAATCATTATAGTTTCATATCAAAGGTTAATATGGTAGGACCCCTTTTATCCAGCAAAAATATCTTGTTGTTTATATTTCCAAAGTCTGAAATATTCTTGTTTATGAATGCATTTTATCTTATCTTAATTTTGTCTGCTATTTTAAAAGATGTATCTACATAGCTCATTCATCTTAAGGCCCTTATCTTTACTAGTGCAAACATTTAAGGCTATTAATTTTCCTGTACATACTGCTTTGAGTCAAACCAGATTTTACATGTAAAATTTTATTAAGGAATTATAGTAACACATTTAATTGTAAGTAACTTGTTCTGCAAGTGTTTGGCAAGTCTAGCACATACTTCTTATAAATTTTACCCTGATGCACAAGTGATCTCTTGCAGTGCTAGTAGTATCTGATGCCAAAAGTCACAGTGGAGCCAATGGCTCCCCCGCCACACACCCTTCCTCTTTGTGGGGTTGTGACTGATCATCTCCCAACAGCAAAATGCTGTGGAGGAGACTTCCTCTGCAGATGACAAAGAGAAAAAGGTGGATGACTCTCTCACTTTAAGTGAGATTAGGAGATTAGGGAAATGCAGGAAACTGCAAAATTTTGTAGAAAAGTATCACTTATATAAGCAATGTGAATGATGAATCTATTTAATGAAAATGCAATGTCACATTCCCATGAAATCTTCCAAAGCAGATAAAAGCAAATGTCATTGGTTAAATTCCTTGTCAAAACTGCACTAAAAGGAAGAGATTCGACTGAACCAACAGGTAGCAGTGATTCTGTTAGTGACTGTTAGTGATAGTGGAAGTTGTCCTATACAATCAATTCTCCTCTCTCTTATTTCCCTCACATCAGCCACAGAGGTTTTCAAGTAAAGGTTAATTTGTTTATTTTTCTTAATATTTTTTATTTCCTTTATTATTTTGAATTACATTACAGTGTTGTAATCATTTTTATATGAATGATTTTGGGTGGTAGCATGAATCATCTGAGTTTTCATTATTTCTTATGGGGAGATTTCCTTTGATATACAAGTGCTTTGAGCTACAACTGTGTTTCCAGGGGGAGTTATGTCACAAATCAAGGTTTTACTGTACTTTATAACTCTCATTGTAGTTTTTCTTATTCTATCTTGGCTTATGTCTTACTGGAAATCTTTCTTAACTGTATCAGCATATGTTTTATACCTTAAGTTATCTTTTGACTATAGATTTTATTTTATTATTTTAAAAATAAAAGAATGAAAACATATTAACAAACAGATATCCATTTACAAAATAGCATAAGAAAAATGGAGGCAACACTGAATCACAAAAACATCTTATCACAGTGATATATGTGCACCCATGTTTACAGCAGCACAATTTGTAATAGCTAAATCGTGGAAGCAACTCAAATGGCCAACCACTGAGAAATGGATAAAAAAATTGTGTCATTTTTATATAGTGGAATATTACTCAGCTATAAAGAAAGATAAACTTGAGGGTTTTATAGGTAAATGGTCACAACTAGAGACCATACTCATAAGTGAAATAAGTCAAACCTGCATGTATAAGCAACATATTGTCTCACTAGTGTAAGGACCTGAAAGGGTGAATGAAAATTAAGAGGTATGATAGACATTGTGAAATGAAAGGAAACTACTCAAAAGTAAAGAGCAACTGGGATGAGGGTAAAAAAGAAAAGGAAGGGGAGAATTATGTATATATGTATACCACCCTGAACATGCCCAATCTCATCTGATGACTATAGATTTTAATGTAATTGCATTTCAGATGAGAATGACCTATATCAAAAATTATCTTTTTGCCAACATAATATTAATTTTGGTGAACATGATTACAAATATATATAAAATATTCTTTAGTGGTTTGTGTCTGTGTTTTATTTATACAATATATTTTTGATTATTAATGCTATTATTCTAAACATCATATTCATTATTTGCCTACTTGTTCTATGAAATGTTAAAAAGTAAACTAACTTTTAAGATTATGTTTGTCTGATAACAGAGAGCTAAAATCTCTGGCAGAGTTTTGATATTGCACATTGCATTTATATTCTATTTCTAGTTTACATGTCTAATACAACTACAAGATCACAGAGACCAAAATTTTGCAACTCTGACTATTTTTCTAAGTAATATTCTGTTTTCTTCATGTATTTTAATTCTACCTTTTACTTTTTTAAACGTATGTGAGTTGAAGGCGATATAATCAATATTTGTTTAGAGTTCTTCACATATTCACTATTTTCTTCAAGCACAATTCTCTGTTGCATGTTAGATTAACTATTTGGATCCTTTTCTGTGTGTGTGAAGTATACCATTTAAAATTTTGTCCTGTAAAGATCCATTTCCCAAAAGTACCCTGAATAATCAAAGCCATCTTGAGCAAAAACCAAAAAAGGAGGCCTTATACTATCTGACTTCAAAGTAATACAAGGCTTTCGTAAAAGAGCATGGTTTTGGCATAAAGGCATACTATTTCCATTTAATTTTTTTAAATTTTCACTGAGATTTTAATCAGACATATATTTCCACACTGCTAACTGAAAGTTCCTTTTCTAACAGAAAATTCACTGTTTCCCGTAATATGCTCCTTTCAAACCTCTGCATCTTCCAAATTAGTAATATGAGATCTTAAACCCCCTTTGTTTCTCTCTTTTCCTCCTCTTCTTCCATTCCTGGGTGTTATTAAAGCTGCCATTTTAATCTAATTCTATGGCCTGACCATACAGCAGTAGGTAGATTATGGCTGCCTGAACACCAATCTGCTTTGTCTCAGGGCCCTGTCTGTCCTGAGTTTGGGAGCTGCTTGCAGATGGAGCATGGTTGTGTACTCTAAGTATAGCAGAAAATGCCCCACCCCAAGCCAGTGTATCTGCAGTTTACTTCAGCTCCTCTTCTGTTTCTTAGAAAAGCTGGGCACTATGATGCACATTGTGAAAACCAGTCCTCGATTGACAAGCCATTGTGCTCCTCTACTTCTGCTTGCAGCCCCATAAAAACCTCCTTCCCTGAGCCTTTGGGACTGACTTCTTTTGGAACAATTCCAGTCAGGACCACTAGATTAATAGAACTGATTCTTGGTTCCAAACCTAGGTGCCATTTGGTTCTTGGTCACAGATTTATTGTTACATTTTGTGTGTCAGCTGGGACACTGACTATGCCTGCCTTCTGGGCCACTGGCTGGAGCTCTTGTGGAAGGAGTGGGGGAACCCTCTGGCCCTTTGGTGTGAAAGGTATGCCCTGAGGTATTTTCTGAATCTCCTCAGGAGACCAGAGAAGGATATGCCAGTCACTGCCTGCAACTCGTCAGACCAAAGAGGGGTGTAGATGCAGAATCCTGTCCCGCCTTTGGATAACGTAAGACCTCTAGGGATACTCGTGAGTCAAGCCTGTCCCACCAGACACAAGAAGAGACTGATCACTTCTCATCAGAATAAGGACTCCCAGGGGGAGGAGCTGTTTTAACCTCTGAATGAATGCTGAATGCGTATGTGAGTGTAATGGATGGTGTAAGCCATGGACTGTTTCATCTATGATCCACGTCAAGGAATTCCTGGACCATGGAGCCTGACTGGGCCCTCACCTGCAGTTCTGTGAATGCATCTAAAAGGCATGATGGAGAGTCTAGTGATGAGGTTCTCCCTAGTCTAGAGGATCTTAAATTGCCAAAAGGCATACAGCCATCTGGGCATTTTAATGGTCTCTCTCTAAGGGGCACTCACCTTTTGTCTGTTGTGGGTCTATTCAAGAGCATACTGTATATGTGTAGAGAGTCAGAATGGGTTGGATCTAGCCAGTCCAAACCCACAGTCTTTGACTGCAGGCCCAAGAATTTTAAAAGGGGCTTGTCTGGTGATTACAGAGTTAAAATGAAAGGCTCTATGTCTGAACAAGTCTCCACCTGAAAAACAACAAAAAAGGACCCATTCTTCCTGAGAGTTCCACCTTGACAGATGAATTGCCCTTATCAGCCCTGCAGTTATCTACACTTTCACTGGGCTGGCCCTCCCCCTCCCAGCTCCTGACTTATCTACTTCAAGCAAATTGAACTGGTTCCAGCCATCAGTCCTTCTGTATAACTCCATAGAGTCCAGTCAGTCACTACCTGCATTAGGCTACAGAGATCCTCCCCCAGAGCCTTCTGCTTCCCAGCTATCCTTACACATGTATCCTGGTCAGATGGTGACATCTAACACCCACTTGAATAACTATCAGCAGCCCCTTCTGACTGTTCAACACAGAAACATTGCCACATTTTTAGTAAGAAAAAAATTTGGTAAAAGGGAGTGATTCCTTCATGGACAGTTCCAATGGATTGGCTGCCATGGCCTTCCCCAAAGGTTGCTCCACCTAGGAGTACAGCACTGCACCAAAAGGAAATAAAGAAATCCAGTTGAGTACTTCTCAAAGACGTCAAAGAAGGGGGAAAAAGGTCATCAATATGTTGAAAATTACTACTGTTACCTAGAACCCAATAAAAGTCCTTCAGATGTTTATGAAAGATTCTATAAAGTCTACATGGTCTACCCTCCTTTAACCCTGGAGGGCCCAGAAAATCTACAGATGGGAGATGCAGTCTTCATTATGTAAGAAGCACCTGATATCCACAAGAAAATACAGTCTGATAGATGACCATGCCCTCTGACCAAAGACCAATATACAAGATATAAGAGCTATGGATGCTAAAATATAAATATCCATTCGGACTAAAAGGTAAGGACTCTCAAAATTTTCAACCTGGATCAGACAACCACCTTCTCATTGGTCTGACAGGCTCATATTAGGCCAGACTGTGCTGAGTCATTGGGAACCTATAGTCCGCATCCATATGGGGAGCCAACCTAGGACTTTCCTGCTAAATAATGGTACCAAGCCAGTCAGCCTTCCTCCTGTTTAACTCTGTACCTTGAAAGTTGGTCCTAACTCTGAGTGTTGAAGAATGATGCCTGCATCAGCCTGAGATAGATAATTACAATCCCCAAATTGTGAACACTCTTCTGACAGGTATTTACCAAAGAATGGCATGGCCTCTGTGTCTGGCCATTCATCATCGAACTCCACCCTGTTGAGACCTCCTATTGTTGTCAGACAATATCCTATGTCACGGGAAGCACAAACAGGCATCCAGCCACACATCAGCCGCCTAAAATAGTTGAGAATCAAGATAGACTGTCAATCCCCTTGGAACATTCCTGTCCTTCTGGTAAAAAGGCCCAGTAGAGATCACCAACCAGTCAGTGAAAGATCTCTGTGCTGTCAACAAGGTGGCCATCACGCTGCACTCTGTGGTTCCCAACCCATACACTCTTCTTGAACTGCTACCTCCAGATGCCAGCTGGTTTACATGTCTAGATTTAAAAGGTGCCTTCTTCTACTTGTGGGTTGCTCCCATAAGCCAACTCCTTTCTCCTTCAACTGGGAAGACCCTGAGACTGAGCAAGAAGACCAGCTGACTTGGACTCAATTGCCACAAAGGTTTAAGAACTCTCCCACTATTTTGGGGGAGGCTCTGGAAGCACATTTGGCCAGTTTCTTATCACCTTTTCTACGAGACAGCCTGTTTCTCTGTCCCTTCCAGCTCCACAACTTCATATCCTGCTTGCCCTCATGGTCCTCTGAGTAAAGAATGGTGAGCATAAGAGTTAGGGTTCATACGGGAGCTCTAAAAGCATGAAAAAAAAATAAGAAGAAAGTGCAAGAATTGTGTGCTAACCGATGAGAAAGGGATAGCATGACGAAGGGATCCATGTGTCACCCCGACGTGTCTCGGTTTTGCACCTGCTGAGCACTCATGCAGGCTTACAGGTCTTTAGGAATTGGAGTCTCTGCTGGTGCTGCAGGCTGGGAGGTGAGGGAGGAAGGGGAAGTGGAAAGAATTTGGTGCTTGGGAAGGTTAAGTTTCAGGCTTCTTATTTGCAAAGACCTGTTTCATAATGACGAGTTTAAGTTTGAAGAGTAAATTTCATTATTTTTCTTAAGGTCCCATTCCCTCCATTTTATGTGAGTGTTATCCCTGAAAAAGCCCGAGAGGGACACAGCAGAGGAAGTTATACCAGAGAGGAGGCTGAGTGAGCATGTGGGCTACACTTGGCTCATATAGGTGTTTTTCTTGTTTTGTGTATTTTAAAAACATTTTAAAAATGTTTTGCTGGACTGAGACTGTTCAAAATATAACTATCTTCTTAGGAACTTATCAAACTTTGGAATTTCCTGAGAACTGAAACATGAAAAACCAATGTGATTCAGATTATGAGCTTCTTGAATAACAATTTGAAGTATTTTAGTACTACAGTGTTTGCCACAAGAAGAAAACTTAATACATTAATGGGTAATTCCACAGGACTGTGCATTCAAGTGAGTATCTGAAATAAAGGCCAGAGAATTGTTCTATATCATCTTGGATTTGCTTGTTTCTTTTTCTGTTGTTGTTCCAGTTTAATTAGAAACACTTCCATTGTATTACACAGAGACAGAGGTCTATAAATAACAGATATTTTTATGAGTTTTTCTATTTCTTTAGATGAATCATATATGGGGCAAAATGGTGAGCTATTAGTCAATATGCTGGGGCTAATGGGGCTTTAAATAAAATGGTAACTGAGCCTTAGAAACTAAATATTCCTAAATTTAAAGGAATGATTTGTGTTTACCAAAGAAACTAATATTTTTCTGCACACAAGCCGAATGATCAGTATGTACCTTTGCCTCTTGGGAGGGTCTTGTAACAGCATTTTATCTATTAAAATCAATGACCTGAGATACAAGAGGACCAAGAGCCCTATTATGCTGAAAAACATTTATCAATCCTCAAAATAAGGGCAAACAGACATTTTACTTATCTAGAAGTTACACTTAGTGAAACAATAACCACAAAACTTCCCAAGCTACAGAGAATGCCAACTGTTCAAGTATTTTAAATTTGGAACTATTTGCATTTCAACAGAGAGCTCCATGGCACTTTTAAAGTAGCAGACATGTCTTTCTAAGGATACAGTTTTAATAGCTCATACAAGCAGCACTAATAAGACGAGTGGCCCTCTTCTCCATGGAACATTTAGCATTTTCTAGGGAGTAGTGCTGCTGGCATTGAGTAAAAGCAGGCTGTGACACCCCACCAGGCAAAGAACACCCCACCAGAACCGGCAGCAGTGCCAAGCTCCAGAGTGAAACAAGCTGCTGCAAAGAAACATCGCAGTGACAGAACTGGGGTTTGAGTACATCAGTTGATATGGTGACTCTGGGCTCGCAGTGTATCACATCTCCTTAAACCTGAGGTGTCTTGTCAGCCTGCTCTCCCTGGGACGGCTGGTCCATTCCTGTGCTTTTGTACTTTGGGTGTTTCTTACAAAGGCTGAGCTGCTTGGTTCACTCAAAGGAAGGTAGACCAAGCTGCAGTGGGGCCTTCAGATTCCATACCTGCTCTGGTTTCCAGGGTGCATCTCTTTACCCCACTGTACGAGCTGAAGGAAGATGCATCCCCTTTCCTAAACTCCAGCAATTACCGCTAAACAAAATGCTATCATGTGGCATAAAATTTAACATTTATTCTTTAATTTTGAAATGAATGACCTTCACGCTGAGCTACATCCCCAGCCCATTTTATTTTTTGACACAGGGTCTTGCTAAGTCATTAAGTTGCCCACGCTGAGCTCAGACAAGAGATTCCTCTGCCTCAGCCTTTGTAGTACTGGGATTACAGGCATGAACTATCACACCCTGCTTAATATTATTGTTCAGAAGAAAACAAAGTAAGAAAGAACCATAATTTCCCATTTAAAGTATAATAGCTACAATATGTCAGAAAATAAGTGATGTTTTACCTTGGCCATATTCTTTACTCAAATGTGAAACTATATTATTATTATATGAATTATAGATAATTGAAAAGCCTTATTGTAATTGGTGTTGGATGATGGCCCACTGAAATATCTGTATCTCCTTGGGCCCTGAAATCATGATCTATGGAGAAAAGGACCTTCGTAAAGTGAATAATATGGAAAGTTGAGTTGTGATCATATTAGGTGAAAATAGACCCTGAAACCAATGGTAAGAGAGGGCAGGAGAGGAGAGGAGTGGAGAAGGTAGAGGACGAAAATATCCATGCAGGGGAGAGGGTCAGGAGACATAGGCAGGATTTGTAGTCTCTCCTTCCAAAGTCAGGGAAGGAACACCTTTGGGCCAGCAGTAGTCTGAAAGCTAGGGAGGATTATTACATACAGCCACACTTTGCATTCTGAGTGCTGGCCTTCAAAACTGTGAGACAAATGTCTTTTATTTTTAAGCAAGTCATCCATGGCAATTTGTTACAGCAGCCTGAGGATCCTGGGCCACAGCCCAGGCCTGAGAAATGGAGGAGTGTGCAAGCATGTCCCCCAGGCATGTAGTGTGCAGCATCGTAAGGTTCAGGAGGAACGTGTCCCATGATCTAGGGCGTGGAGGCGAAGGCCCGCAAAGATAGACATGAGCATCAGAATGTGCCTGGTAACTATCGTGAGAGGGGGCAGCTGATGTCTGAATGCTGCTCGTGAGCCGGTAGACTTACAGCCAGGCTCCCCAGGAAAGGAAACTGAGAGATCCCCAGTGGAAGAGTTGGGCAGGAGGAATGGTCTTTGTCAAGTGGAGGGCCTTATCGTAAACCCCAGGACCCCAGGACAGCAAGCCAGGCTCCAGATGGTGTTAGGAGAAAAGAACTCAGTGTTGGGGCATCTAGATGGATCAGTGTGCAGATCAGAAAAAGGTTTAGACCTTGGAGAATTGTCTGGGTTTCCTGAAGCTCAGCATCTAGGTGACTCCATGGAAGACAAGGTGGCTTGTGCACAGCTGGCTTCTCTAGGGTTTTGCTGAAACTACTGATATTGATGAGGTTTTTCTGAATGCGTTCAGCTTGAATGCTTTATAGTAGGAGCTGGAAGATGAGAAAGTCGAGGAGGGAAATTAAGCATAAGGTCTTAGAAACATTGACTAAAGAGCAGAAACATTGGTAAAACTACAAATTACTATAGGTATATTTGTATCATTCTAGATCAAGAACACTATCTGACTCCTAGTAGGCATTCCATAAATTACTTTGAAAGAATGAATACATGTTGAGCACGAAAGGTAAAAGAAAAATTATCCTGAATACTTTAACAAATTCCAAACAGAATCTATGGCCAACAATTATTAGTATATATTTTTTCTTGAAATTTATCAGCATTCAACACAAATTCCATGAATTCTCTTTTTAAATTAAGAAAAAAATCACATTGGCCTACATATGAAAATGAATTCTTTGAGGCCTAAATATTTGGCACTGAATATTTAAGTATAGACATATAATTAAAAGAATGAAGATGGAGTGCAATTTATTTGCCTCTTCTGGAATCATACGTATTTGGGATACTATTGTTTTTCTAGGACTTTTGTGTTGTAGAAGTTGCAGATTATTGCTTCAAACATATGTTCTTCACATGTCTATTTCATTTTTAAAATAAAGGCACTCCCAGTCACTTTGAGAGAAGGTCTAAAGTTAACCCTGAACCTACTCTGTGGAATTTCACTTGTGGGAATTTACTCAAGAGAAATAAAATTACACATTCTCAAAAAATGTTTTTCAACAAAAATGTCATGGCAGGTTTCCTCACAATAGCAAAGTACTGTCCTGGAAATGGTTCCTCTCTCCATCAATCATGAGTGGACATGGAATGAAACATTAGTCAGGAGAAAGAAGTAATTACAGTTCACTAAAATATTCATGAATCTCAAAAATATAACAAACGATAGAAACCCTCAGAACTGGTATATGTACAGTAATGGTTACCTCTGTAGGAAATAGGTGAAGGAATTTATCAAGAATAAACAGGGAAATTTCTGATGTAATACTTTAATGTTTCATAGGGAATTATATAAAACAAGCTCATTTGTCAAAATTCAGATAATGGCACATTCTTTGTTAATTTTATCAAAAATAAAACACAATGATTAATCCTGATCATGTGCATGCTATAGCCCTTTGGGGTTGTAGCATATTGACATCTATAACCCTGAAGTCTGTGAAGAGGGGTCCAGATGGATCCATGAAGGGATGGACAGATGTGTTATAAAGTATGTCTGGTAAAATGTTAATAATGAAACCTAGGTTGTGGTAATGTGGGTATTAAAATTATTGCAGCTCTTCTATAGTTTGAAATTGTCATAATAAAATCTAGGGGGGAAATGAAAAGCATTTTTCATAGCTTATGCTTCCATTTTCTAATTAACATTCACAGCAGGATTGCCTTGAAATCATTTTAAAAATATTTTATTTCCATAGAAACCAAAAAGATTTGCATAATTCTCTTTCATTACAAACTTTTATTTAATTTGGTTTGTGTGTTTATTAAGATTTGTAATATTCCTTTGTGTTTTCCAGCTTTTAAATTATAATTGGGTAATGCATCTCGATCTTTATAATCATAGTTAATTTAATGCATGCATACAATATTACAAAAGTTCTTGGTCTAAACATTTGCTTCATTAGCCAGGTGATGGATTTTAATTTGAGTACTTTTAAAAGTCCATTCAGAGCAATTTATGTGCTACAGGATCAAATGGTAAATTTACAGGTAGTCAAAATTCTATCTTTTGACAGCTCGCCGACTAGAATATATAATAACCTAGATTTAAAGATTAATTCACCTGCTATTCACCTGCTAATTCACCTGCTATCATGCTAGTACCGGTGTCCAAAAACACAGCTCCGGGTGTTTTGTGAGCTATTTGCAGGGCTGCTGTAATTCCTAAATGATCCTGACTCTTGAGGATGCATCTATGCGTTGGGTTGACTTGTATACACCACGTGATGTGGAAATATTACTTAACATGTGACAATCATGTTATCAGCAGTGTTTGATGATGGGGTGGAGAGAGTGCTTTGCCATCATGTCAGTCATAAGAACCTTTCAGTGGTTTCACTAGGGCTTACTAAAGTTAGAACTTCAATCCTGGCATCTGCTTCCTGTGGAGAGATTGTTTCATGTGCACCTAGGCTCATGTTTTGAAGAAATAATTGCTATATTCATCCCTAAAACTCACTAGTGGAATTCACTTCTAAAGGGTACAAAAAAATCAAAATTTAGTTAAGAATTATCTTTTTGAAAGAAACTAGATTTATAAAAATACATTCTATTTAATTAATACATATTTAAATTATAACCACACACTAATTATTGGTATACTCCTTCTAAAATATAATAGCTCAAGCCAACAGTATTCATCCCACACTTGCATTTCATACTGTGTTCTACGGATTTTTTTCAAAAAAATATGAGTTCATTAATTTCCCCAAGGTCCTCTCTCAATACTTTGTTACTCAATTAATTCTCTTTTGAACCACCTGTCTAGTCATAAAACCTGTTTCTCATTGCTTAAGTTTAACTGACTGTCATGTGGTCTAAACTTACATTATTATTGGATGATGGCTTTCACTGTAATATATTACTTTACAGAATATTTTTTACTTTTGCTCTTCCAAAATTCTTTTCAGAACATATTTATTTCTAATTAAATTTGTGATGTCTGAATATCACAGTGAGAGGCCCTAAGAACCAAAGACAGGTCAGCAGTTGGTCCTGAGATCCTTGTCCTGAGGTGTTCACATTAACCAGGAAATATTTCCCTGTCACAACAAGCTGACAAGTCTTGTGCTGCGTGATTCTGGAAACTCAGCTTACAGAGAGAGGGGCCAGGGAAAGAGGTGCCTGCTGGGGCATACAATGTAGTACATGTTAACTGCATTATTTTGTTGTACATTAATAATAATTTGTTAGGTATAATTAAATATAATGAATGTCTCTGGTAGTGGGTCATTGGGATAGATAGAATTTACACACGAAATTTTTAAAATAAAATAGTTCCGAGGATTGAACTCTGAGATTTCTCACTGAACTACATTACAGCAATTTCTAATTTTTTAAAATTTTATTTTGGACAAGGTTTTCAGTAAGTGGTGAAGCTGTCCAGACAGGGATCAATCTTGCAAGCCTTTGCTTCAGTTTTTTGCAGAGTGTCGGGATTCCAAGTGTAGACCACCACTTCTGGTTCAAATCACCTTCTTAACCAATTTGTTCCGTATGATCTGAAGGAAACTGTAAAGTTTGGGGAGTGAAAATCTGAGAAGTTACAGGGGAGAAAATGTTCTATTTTTAGAATGGCAGAATCCACCAGGATTTCCTTTACATGTCAGGTCTCTGCCAACTTGTATGTTCATACAGACAAAAAAAACCCGAAGGCGAATAAGAACGTGGAAATGTTGAAAGTTTTCTTTCATTCCTCTGATATAAAAACATGCAATCACTGAGACACTGAAGATTAAAGACCTGTTGCTCAGATTATTTCTTATCCACTTTCTCACTCTGTGGTCTCATCGCACCAGGGCACGCTCTTTGTGTTCCTATGTTCTCTGGGCCGTCAGACACTCTGCTCCTGATATGGGGGAGGATTATGCCCCTAGGATTTACAGGAGGCGGCTTTTAAGTCTGACTGCTCCCACTGTTGGTTATTACATTATGCAGAGCTTTAAAGCCATTTATATATTTTAGGTTATCTTAAAACCATCTGTAGGATATTAAATATGCATTTTATTGCATTATTACACAGCTAAAAGAGCACATTATACTGTGGAGACTTTAAATATCCATACAGGAGGTTAACTGTCTCTACCGTCTCTTCTCTTACTCATTAAAATACCAGACTTTCCCTGATTATCTTCTGGGGAGCTGAACCACAGAAAAGGAGGCAAAAAAGTGGCCTGTTACAGCAAATTTAGATGTTTATTTACATAAAAATAGCACACAGAAAACCCAGAGTAAATTTTAAGGACAAAATTACAAAAATAGTATAGAAGGTAAATATAGATGAGAATCTAAAATCATTGTAGTGTGTAGTAACACTTTGAGTTACAAGTATATTTATAGCTAGTCTTCTTAATATTACTTAATGATCTGTGGTTTCATGAATTTTGGGATGCAAATATACTGGAAACTTCATTGAGATATTACACTTGTGAGCATAATCATAAGATAAAGAATGCTAGGACTGGTTATGTAAAAATTACATCATGAATGAGGATCTTGTTTATCTTTGCTGTACATATTCCATCATAATTGCTCTTATTCAATGCTCAGCAAATGTTTTAAACAGTGAGAATATGATAACTACCTGAGCAGTAGAGGCAAATGTCCCCTGCCAGGTCTGGCTGGTCCTCCTCAGGATCTTCCTTTTCCTGTTCTATCTTACTGCTCCTGTGTTGCCAATTTTCCATCCACACTTTAGCATTGAGGGAATATTTTTACTATACATTAATAATGAACTAGCAAAATATCTAGAAGATCAAATTCTGCTTAAAAACCGGTACATTAATTTTTACTTCAAAAGCCACCCTCTAAGGTCATATTTCTTAAAAAGACTGACAGAGTAAATTAAGAAGAGCGATTTCACTGTCCACAGATACCACATTTTTTTCTAGTAGGGCTATAATGCTAGCAAAATAAGCCAAGTTTCATATTTCAGAAAGAATATAATCAATCCTAATAATTAGTAGTACCTGAAAATACTTCATTTTTTCACCCTTATTAATTTTCATTCTCCTATAGATGCTGAGAACTGCTTATGTTGAAATAGTTTGTTATAGCTGCACCTAACAATGCACTAAACTCCCACGTCAGCTAATACATGGTCGTATGTCTTCAGGGACCACGCCAGGCTTAAACATCACATATCTGTTTCCTCCATCTTATTTTCTGCTCCCAGGCTTTCTACTCTCTCAATTCTCTTGTTTCTTCAATACTTGTTCAAGGCTTCACTTTGCAAATGCTACTTTCTTTATTTATAAATATTTCATCTGATTAGTCCTTATTTTCTGGTCTTAAGAGATCTAACTATTACTCTTAAATTTGAAAACTGCGTGCTTGATTCTCTGCCTTCTGCCACTGTCCTAGTTGTCCCCTTCCTACTTAACCAGAGTGTGTCAGATTCTTTAAAAATTGCCTCCTGAAATTCTGGTAGTGGCTGTTTTATTTGATGGAAAATGTAGTGTTTTTCCTGAACTCTATATTGATCTTGTGTTTTATACAATTCAAGTCAGGAGGCTTGAACCTTCCTTCCTTCCTTCCTTCCTTCCTTCCTTCCTTCCTTCCTTCCTTCCTTCCTTCCTTCCTTTCTTTCTTTCTTTCTTTCTTTCTTTCTTTCTTTCTTTCTTTCTTTCTTTCTTTCTTTCTTTCTTTCTTTCTCTTCTCTCTCTCTCCTTCCTGTATGCTATTGTGCTCTAGTTTATCACCTGCTTGTTTAACAATGCCTTAATTTTCTATGTCTTTTGTTGCCTTTTTCCTAATACAACTCCAAATTTTGGTGTTACCAGTT
>PVLD010025206.1:0-24105 GCA_004027595.1 Dinomys branickii | reverse complement strand
GGAGATTGTGTGAGAGGTTCAGGACCCCTGGGTGGGGTAGGTTGTTTACAATGTAGGGAGGAGGGCATGGAGATTGTGTGAGAGGTTCACGACCCCTGGGTGGGGTAGGTTGTTTACAATGTGGGGAAGAAAAGGAGGCTGCTTGCAGCCATTCCTCCCTTTTGCTGGTTGTTTTTGCTGTGCTCTGCTGCCGTGAACAGTTTGCCGTCTGCCATGTGCCACTCTGCTTCTGAACCGACCAAGTATGAACTGAGACCTCCACGAACTGTAAGCTAAATAAACCTTTCCTTCCTTCATTTTGGGTGTTGGGTATTTTGTCTCAGCCACGAGAGAAAAGTAACCCAAGACACCCAGTCACCCCCTAAACACATGAGACTTGGGGTAGGCAGCATTCAGATCTAGGCTGTAACAGTGCGTGTACTTGGGCCTTCAGGTAATGTGCACTTTTGAGGGAGCTGGACTTAAAAACTTCTCACCTCTAAGAAACATGTTTTGCTCAGGTATGAGATCAATAAAGAATAAGCTCCTGAGGTACTTAAGTTTGTGTGATGCTATCATAGGGACATAGCTTCGGACACTCTTGGTCTTTTGAGTTTGCTGAGAAACAAAAGCTTGAGCTGTGTTCCTCAGGTACAGGCAGGTGGGTCTCTGGGAGCACAGGAAGTGACAGAAAAACATGGTATTAAATCTGGACTATCACCCCAAAGCCTCATGTATTTAGGGGGTGAACGCATGCCGCAGTGGGGGGGCTGTTACAACTGACTTGCCCTTAGGCAGAAGGGCCTGGTGGAGGTGGGTCGTCACTGGGCTGGAGACCCAGAAAGATGTATCTCCTTTCACCGTGCCCTCCCTGACTGGAAGTGTAACCACCATCTCAAATAAACCTTTCCTTCTTTCTTTAAATTGGGGGTAAAAAATGTTTTGTCCCAACAACCAGAAAGTGACTAAGACACAGGCACAATATCAGAAGTATTTTCTTTTTGGTACTGGGAATCAAACTTAGGTTCTTGTGCTTGTGAGGCAGTTGCTTACGCCACTGAGCTAGATCCTCGGCCCGAGAGCTGTAGTATAATGAAAAAAACAAAGCGTAACTATGCAAGGGAGGTCCCAGTCCATTTCTTACAGTTATTTACCTCTGGTTTTGACTAGGAAATGGCTCGTGTCTCCTAGGCAGCTTCATGTACAGCAGTGAAAACAGTTTGAGAAACACTCATCAGGGTCTGGCTCCAGATAGATACTGCGTTCAACATGTAGGGTTCATACTGTCGGATCTACTTCCAGGCGGGCTTCCCATCCATAACACTCTGGAAAACCCAAACTCTCGTCTCAGCTCCCGCCCGTCGCGGGTGAAGATAGCCGCAGGACCC
Source organism: Dinomys branickii (assembly GCA_004027595.1). Classification (NCBI taxonomy): domain Eukaryota; kingdom Metazoa; phylum Chordata; class Mammalia; order Rodentia; family Dinomyidae; genus Dinomys; species Dinomys branickii. The sequence goes on along the minus strand of PVLD010025206.1, from coordinate 22,738 downwards.
GGGGGGTTTTAAGAGTGGCTCTGAGTGTCGGAGACTTCACAGAGCGGGCTGTTGCTGTCGTCTTTCTCCTTGTTCCTGTGATTTTATTACAGGTGCTGTGACGGTTTCAGAAATTAAAGGCGCTAACCTATCTACAAAGTAGAGCCATTGTTAAACACTGGAAAAAAGAGATTCATACATATAATTGAACCTAAACAAATTTTTACAATTTTAACTGAAACACTGAGTCTCCTGTTGTGACTGTAGAGCTTTTCAGTAGTGAGTTTCCCAGCTTGCCCTGCTCATATTATATTTACCCACTTAAGTATTTAATGGTGTGGGTCTATTTTGATAGTTCTAAGGCTACCCAACCGACTTCTCCTATTCCTTTAAAGAAAAGCAAGGCTGCCCGCGGGGTCCCCATGACTTCTCCCAGTACCAGCTCCGTCTTCTCTTTGCCAGGTGCTTCGCCCTTTGTCTGCTTCCTCCCACTCCAGCTACAGTAAGCAGTACAGACCACATTGTCTTTCATCTGCCATGGTCCTATATTAAACCTCACGGCAGCCTTCTCCAAGAAAACATAGGCAATACAGGGCTTCCCAACAGCTAGCAGGTAAACACCTAAAAAGGAGAAATTATCATTTGGAAATAGTGCTGACTCTTCCAGTTAGTGACATGGTGTCTCATGTCAGCAGTTGTGCCAATAGTATTTATTATAAATAAACATGCAATCACCCCAGCCAAGCATGCATAAAGATATTTAATAGAGAGGCTCCTCTTCTGCCGTTACCAAAGGCATGCTGGGAAGTTGGAGAACTTCCGGTCCTCCTAATCCTTAACTGTAGCTATGCATTGTGTCTTGGACAAGGCTAGCTTCTCTATAAAGTAAACAATAGGAAGTTTCCTTACATAATTCAAACCACATAATTTATGAGAAAATTTCTCACAAAAATAACAGATTTAATCACTTTCCAAGCATGACTTTATTGGTATTTTGTTATAATGCACTTTTTTTTTAGTTTGAGTTCCCAAATTTATATAATGGTCAAGTTGTGGTTATTTTATGCTCAGAGAAGAGTGGAGATAGAAGTACTGTGCAGAGCAGGGATGGTGAACTGAGACCTGTAGGCCAAAGGCAGGCTCTTCTTGGTATTCTCTCTAGCTGTTTTCCCACAACAGTGAAAGACAAATACACTAGCAGAGACCCTACTGCCCACAAGCCTATAGTGTTTACTGTCTGGCCTGTTGTAAAGGAAATTTGCCAGCCATAATATATGTTAGATGCCAGCATTGGGCTTGACCTTCAGTGCAAACATTTACTTTGTGACTTTGCACAAGGAAATGCTCTGGGCTTCAGTTCTCTCTTCTGTGAAATGGGTATGATGACAGCAAGTCCTAGAGAAAGCATGGCTCTGGGTCAGTGCATGTCGGATGTTGCTAGAGCACCTACTACATCAGATGGGTGAAGCAAGTGCCAGTGGCTGCTATTCTTAGTTTGCTCACAGCACCCAGTGTAAAGCTCCCCGGAGGGCACTGCGGGGAGAACTGGGAAGCAGAGACAAAACAGTCCTCTGTGAGGGCACAGGGCAGGGTAAACGCAGAGTTAACCACAGCAGGAAGATAGCAAGGAGGTCTCTTGCATGCAACATGGCACTCAGCCAATGAGACTTAGGTGTATTCACCTATTTCCTAACCTTCATGAGGGGGTTGTTTTGTTTTGTTTTGTGTGCTTGCTCGTTAGCCTTCATTGTGAGGATCAAAGCTAGTGCCCCAACAGGCCACGCCAGTGCTATACTACTAAGCCACATCTCCAACCCCCGTGTATTACCTTCTATTTATCTGTGTATCTATTTTACTTATTGTGGTACTAGGGATGGAGCCTAGGGCCTTCACAATGATTATATCCTCAGCCTTTTTTTTTTTTTTTGAGACAAGATCTTCTTAAATTGATGAGTTGCCCAAGATGAGCTCCAATTTAATATCCTCCTGCTTCAGCCTGCCAGAGTCCTGCGATTCCAGCCCTAGAAGTAATATATTTAAAGGAAGAATGTGTCTATCTCAAAAAGGAAGGCATGGCTAGTGTATATCTGATATCAAGCTAAAAGAAAATGGGCATCCAGGGCTGACACTCTTACCACACCTCTGCTAAGAGAAGGAACTTCCTGTGGTCGAGACTCTTAGTGCACCAGAGTAAAGCTCTTCCCAGCCTGGGGTTAGGTGCACTGTGTTATCTTAGTCTGATACATTTCATATTTACATACCTGCTCAGCAAGCAAGCTTCTGACTACAATTTGGCTTCCCAACTGGATCTACCACATACTGTTGTTCCTGCCCAAGTACTGGAATCTGTGATTGGATTCTGGGCACTCAAAATCCAGTTCAATTGTATCCAAGTCTTGAGATCCTGTGACTTTCTCTAAAGATTCACAGTTGTTCTCTTGCTCTCAAAGGTTTCCATGATCCTCACAACATTAAGAACCCTCTGGTCCTTTACAGTGGGGGCTCCACGTGAATTATGTCTCACAGCAAACAAAGATTTTGGATTGCTGGGTGTATTTAGCAGTCTTGCTGAGGTAGTGAGATTGCACAATGCATAGCCTGCCTGATTACACACAAAATATACTGCTTCCCAGACAGCAGGAAGAAGAGAAGGGAGGAGAGAGAGAGAGAGAGATCTGTGGGTCAGGCTGTACACACTGGTCTGATTTTCTAGGCCTCAGCTCTTGACGGATGACAAGATTTGGGCTAATGATTCCTGTTATGACTACCGGCTAAAAAGTGTGCCTTTTCCTACTTCAGTCTCCTTTCATGAGCCCCTTATTAAAAACTGTTTCATTTAATTAAGAGTCTAAGGCACATTTTGCAAATTGGACCTGATCTTAAATTTCTTTATAGAGAGCTCCAACTAATTTTATGCTTGAACCTGAAAGATGGTTTGAAAAAAATTTTTAAAAACTTAGCTTTCTCAGTAAAAGCCTTGCCAAGAAACAGGAAACTCATTTTTCTCAGGGAAAAATACACAATGGCGAGAAAGGTATGGCGGATGCAGTAAAAGGTTTACAGGTCCGGCCCTGAGCACGTCCATATCCGGCGAGGCTGGCCGGAACCTCGGGACGTGTTGTTTATGACTGCACACAGATTCTGGAACGCGCAGACCCAAGAGGCCAACAGCTGTCATCTATCTCTTCTGGGAACGCTGTTGTTTTGAATTCAGGTAAATATGCCTGAGGTCCCTGGGATACATTTTATGCCAAGCACCTCGAGAAGATAGTGAGACAACCCGCTCAGCAAGGATCCTGGGGGCTTTCTATGTCTGTGCCAAGGTGACAGAAAAATAGGACAGACTATTCCCTGGTCAATGTGCTATTATGACATCAGCCAAAAACTGCCCCTGGATTTCTGAGGTAAGTGTTCCCTTCTCCCGCCTTAGAAAATACGTACTAAGGGCTTCTCAGAGCTCCGTTCCACCCCAAGGGAAGTCAGACTTGGGGACCTCCATCCCTCCCAGACACAGCCACCAGCTCAGAAAGCCACAGAGCTTCCGGTACTTGGGGTCAGAGGGGCAGGCCCTAGCCTGGACAGCAGCACTGCTGGCAGGAGCTGCAGGACACTCTGCCAGTAGAGGAACACTACCAGAACAAGGTAGTTATGCCCTGCGCTTGGAGATGACCTAGGTTCAAATCCAGACCTTCCCGTTCCTAGCTGGGTCCCTGGTGAAGCCATTCACTCTTCCACAGCATGATGGGGCCGTCTTCCCCACAGGCGTGCGGGACGTCATGAAACACAGGGCATACTCGGCTCTTGGTAACCACATCACGCGAATCAGCTGTAATTTACCATCACCAGCGCTACCACCACGTTCCCTCAGCCTGTTCTCCCTCTCACTTTACAGCAAAGCACTGGAATGTGGGCTTGAACCAAACTGTATTTACACTGTTCATTGCCAGCTTACCTTACACAGGAAGCAAGTGCTCAATCATGAACCTGCAAACACTCACATCAGTCCTGTGAAATCCAGCCGTCTCACTTCAAAGACCAGGGCTACAATTCAGATCTTGAATCTTCCCCAACAACCCATCTCTCTGACTTTTCTACTCAAGCCAGCAAAAAAACCTCAGGTCCAGGGTAGTTGAGCCATAGTCAAAGATCACTGGCATGGCCTCATCCTCTGCAGGTCGAAGAATTCTGTGACACCAGGCTGGGAACGAGGACAGAGTTCTCTTTCCCTGCTTGGCCGGCTGCACCCAAATGCACAGGCCTCTCTTCCTCCTGAAATGCCTGCTGCTGAGTCCTTGTGGCCACTCTAAGAGAAATGCAAATGCCCTGCTCACTTTTCTAGTACAAACTTGGAAAGGACTTCCCTGGATACGTGTGTAGCTGACTGTAGCTTAAAGGGTTTCCCCGGCCTATGGAGAAAAGAAACCACGGGGCAGGCATTTTCATCACTAATCCCAGCCCAAAGCACAGATCCAAGAATACTGCTGAGCAGTAGCACAGAGCCGGCCACTGTGTCCTGGTAAATGTAGCCAGAATTGCAGTCGACATCAAGAATAATCATGGAGAGAAAGCCTCAATTCTGGCTGTAGTACACCAGGCACAAGGCTCAAATTAAGTATGCTGTATCAGGTAGAGGCCTTTTCTTATAAAAATACAAAAGCAAACTCCTGCTAACATCAGCAGAGACAATTTTCTGGGAAAACGACCATTGGAATGCTCTCAGTTGCAAGCAGTATTTGACTAAAAGGAATTTACACAAGTGAGGTTTAATTTTCTTTAGCAGGCAAAAGTCTCAAAAGAGCTGGCCATTAGGCCTTCTTCAGTAACTAAACAATGTCAAGAATGGCACCTGTGATTCTTTTGGCTTTTCCCTCATGGTCACAAAACAGCTGCCAAAATACCACATTTCAGCTACATTCAAGGCAGAAGGAAGGGGAAAGGAGATTTCTGCTTTAGTCTCACCCGTCAGAAGTGTATCACTTAGGCCCATAATCCTTAGTACAAGAGAGGTTGTGAAAGTGAATATTTTTCACTTTCTATAGAGAAGAAAGGAAGATGGTATTGGAAATGGGTATCGCATTAACCCACATTCGCAGGCTTAGCATTACACATGGAGTATTTTCGGTCAGGTCATTCTCTTGGGGGCACAGGGAGTGTTCTGTACTATGTAGGATGTTTAGTAACATCCCTGGCCTCCACCCGCTAGACGCCAGCAGCCGCTCCCCCAGTGGTAACTCTCAAAATGGTCTCCAGATTTTGGCAGCGTTCTTGGGGAGGGAGGACTGTGCCTGGCTGAGAACCGCTGCACCAGCCCCGTCACAGCTCGGCCACGGATCGGGAGGCCATTCCCAGATGACAAAAAGCGAAAGCCAGGCTGGAAAAAGTGAAAGAACAGTTCCAGGGTGTAAGGAGCAGGACCTCGAAGATGCCTCTACTGAGCAGTCAGCCCAGAACAAATCAGCCCCACCCGCTGCGGTCCCTTAGGGCTCCAGAACTCCGAGAAGACGGTGGCCTAGGGTTGTGAGCCTTGCGAGAAGGGGCAGCAGGCACAACGACTGTCCCGTCCCCTCACCCCGAGCTGCAACGAGCCTGTGCCCAAGCTGGAGCGAGAAGGGGCAGGCACACCTGCAGCTTGAGGTTTAGTCTTAACCTGAGTAAGGGCCAGGTTACTCGCAACTGACTGGACTGCAACCACCTGCATCCAGTTCTCCTGAAACAAAGCACAGATCGCTTTGATGGCCTCCAGGCACCTTGCAGGAACCTGACTGCAGAAGTGCCCTCCTCTGGGCATGCAGAAGTGACCCTCCTCTGGGCACACAGCACCTAGCAGCAATGTCTCCAGGGCCAGTGGCAGATATCACAATGGAAAAGCCCACTGTGGCTTCTGCACTGCCTCCTTAATTTATTTAGTGCCCTAGTGGAGAGGAGAGGGATGGGAATAAGGGGTGGAGGGAAATGGGGATTAAAAATGTAAATACATGATTACTTTTAACAACCTTATTACTCAACATCAAATCTGTTTGTATTGACAAATAAATATGCAAATGTTTATATCAACACTCACTTCATTAAAATAGTAAATGGTTGAAGTTAATATTAGTGCAGCATTGAAATCTTGAGTAGTTTTGATTACACAGCAATAAGCTACTGATGAGTATCATTATGTACCAATCATATAAAAATGAGCCACCGAAGGCCATATTTCCAAAATTGGGTTGAGCAAGTATATCCACAAAAACAGAGAGAGATACACACCCAGTGCCACAGACTGTCTCTGACTTCACATCAAAGCATAGTTCAGAGGCACAAAATGGAAAATTCCATCTGCAGAAATGCAATTGGACATTCAATTATGTAATTAGTGCCCCAAAGCAAGTGTACACAGATGTTTCACACTACGGTGCCTCTTCTACCTACCTTCTACCCACCTCCATTCTCTCGAATTTTTCCAAAGGATGAGTTTTAGCTTTAAGACAAGATATTTTAAGAAGACCAGAAGCTTTGGAAGTAAGGAGGCATGAGTATATGTTTGTTTGTTCTGCAGCAAATCATCAAGGAACCCACCTTTGGGCTGAGTTCTTTTGTTGTAGTAGTTCTCAAGTTCTGTACTTGCTGAGCACACTTTACCAGGCGAGTGCTGGGCAGAAGATTTGCCACTGGAGAAGCTGAGTTGAAAGATGCACAAGATCTCAGATAGACCAAAGTAGATTGGGAAAATAGTTCAGAGGCTCCAGCTGAGGTTTTCTTAGGCTTGAGAAAGTCCACTCTTTAGGTTTCATTGCTATATATTTTACACGTTCAGTCGAAGACAGATGGGGTAGAAATCCTTTGTATTAAGAAAATGCTGAAGTTGTCATAGAGAAATTAATTATAACAGGTTTTTATTTTACAGCAATGAAGATCTAATGAGGCAGCCATCAGTTAGCACGCAAGGTGCTTGTTGTATGCATACTACAAGGAAGGTGTTTGCACAATGTATTAGCCAGCTTTCCATTCCTGTGACCAAATGCCTGATAAAATTAACTTAAAGGTAAATAGGTTTATGTTGACTCACAGTTGCAGAAGTTTCAATCCATGGTCTCTTGTCTGCAAGTTAGAAACATGGCAGAAAGGTGTAGCACAGGAAAGTTGCTCACCTTATAGCAGCCAGGATGCAAAGGCAGAGGGAAGGGGTTGAGTACCACAGAGTCCTTGCAGTCATCTGCAGATCTATTACTCTCAAGTAGCCCCCATCTCCCAGGTTTCCATTACTTCCCAATAATGCGATCAAATTATGAGTCCATCAATGGATTAATCCACTGATCAAATTAGATACCTCATGATCCAGTCTCCTTTTGAAAGCCCCATCTCTGAACACATGAGCCCTTTCAGAGATATTTTAGGTACAAACCAAAACACACGCAAGCACCTACAATGAACACTGCTACTGAAGAGTTGGCAGGGAAGGGATATCTTTGTACAGAGACATGCCAAACTGAGAGAGTGAAGCTAAGGATCCAAGTGCTCAGCAAAACGAAAACAGAGGGCTTCTGTGATGGGAGGGCAGCCTGAGCAAGACAGAGGGGTTGACCTTGGATGTGGACTAACAAATAACCTGATGATAGGCGAGGGGGACATGGGGCATTTTGATGACAGCAGAAAGCCAGAAACATAAATGGAGGGGCCCTCTCTGGAAGGGTCGGGGACAACCAGTAGCCTGCAGAGCCATGGGAAACACAACAGGACTGGGAGGCTGGAATCCCCTTACAGCAGTCCCAGTGTATCAGCCAGAAGCATTGTGGAAAAGAATGCAGTCAAGGGCGGGGGGTTCTTGGAATGTATTTATTTTGAAACAACCTCAAACTTACAGCCCAGTTGCAAGAACATTACAAAGATTAAGTTTCTGACTTGGTGCCTGGTCACCTCTAACACTGTTAGGTGTGTTCCCCACAAACAAGAACATTTTCCTACATAGCTACATATAAATATGGAAATCAGCAAAGCAACATTACTGCAACACATATTATATATCTTGTCATCTGTTTGTTGCCTTCTTCAATGTATAGCTGTTTTCTTGATTTCTTGATCTGCACTTTGCAGATCACAGCGCTGCGCATTTGTAGAAGGCCTCTCCTTTGAATGTCCCCGATGATGAGACTCAGATAATTCAGCTTTGGCCAGCGTTTCAGGCAAGTAATGCTGAGTCTCCCCAGGGTATTCTCGAGGCTGTTGGGGCATGGAATTTCATTTTTCCCTGGTGATGCTAACGCTGATCAGTGGGTGAAGGAGGTACTTGTTAGGTTTCTCCACTGTACAGTGATCTTACTTCCTTTCAAGGGGAAATTTGGGGCAGAGGAGTAAAATTCACAGTAGTGGTTAGGAAAAACTGATACATTGTTACCAAATAAAGGAGACATGAAAGCCTAAGGCTTGTGGACAGCATAAACAAGGCCTGGGGAATACATTGTCTTAGTCTCTCGCCTTCACCTCCAGCCAAGAAGCCTCGCCAACGCCTTCACTGGACGCCCTGTGTCCCAGCAGCAAACCATAGGGCCAAGCTGTCAGAGGAAATGCGAAGTTTGGGGAATGGAAATGGCATCTGTGTGGTCAGTGGTACCCGTGCCTTCCTAGTAGATGTGGATCGTGATGCAGTAAGCATAGGCTGGACTCTGGAGTCACACAGACCATCCTATGCCAGGAGGTGCCCATTTAATTAACTCCCAGGAGTTTATTTCCTCTGGCACAGGATGCCAGCTGAGGGTGAGATTTGAATTGCTTGGCATATTAGGTGCAATTTTTAGAAAATGTGTACAATAGAGGACAAGGAATAGTAGGCAGGAAGATAGCTTTGCTTAAGTCAACAGACAGTGAGCCAGGTAATGCAAACTCTTCTCCCTTGCTTCCCCATTTGTGATCTTCCCAAGAACATTACAGCTACACATTTATATGCAAAGGAGGGAGGTCAGTAGGGCAGAAACCTTGAGTTCAGATGCAAGCTCTGCCACATGCTGCCTTTGGACAAATTAGCTAGCTTAGCTAAGCCTGGGCTTCCAGGAGAAAAACAGAGAAATTGGTACAGTTCCCCACAGAGACTTTCTGAGAATTCGGTAACACATTAAAAATGATAATACAAAACTCTGGGCATAAGGTTGGCAGTTAAATGTAAGCCATTGATATTTATTGCATCTGTCCGGGGACTTACCACAGTATTATACAAATTAAATGCTTCAAGTAACATATATACCATGGAATATTACTCAGCATTAAACAGGAGTGAGCTACCAAGCCAAGACTGAAGAGAAAGGAAATTTAAATGCACGTTGCTAAATGAAAGAAGTCAGTCTGAAAATGCTACATGCTCTGCCATTGGAACTGTAAGACATTCTGGAGAAGGTTAGAACTGTGGAGACGAGAAAAAGAGCCAGTGGCCAGTGATTTGGAGGAGGAAAGGAGAGAAAACTGAGACAGTGAGGATTTCTAGGGCAGGAAAACTGTTTTGTATGATACCATAATTGTGCCTACCTGGCATTACCCATATACTAAATTATGGAAACCCATAGAATGTTCCCCATGAAACATGAACTTAATGTAATGATGGACTTATGGCCAATAATGTGTCACTATTGGTTCACCAATTGCAGCAAATACACCTCACTAATGCAACATACACAGCAGAAGCTAGGGAGGGAAGGAGGACCTGGAGAACTCTGCACTTGCTGCTCAATTTTTCTATAAACCTAAAAATGCTCTAAAAACTAAAGTCTATTGAGTCCTGAATGAGTAAACAGATGTTGCTCAGTGAGCAAGTGATAGCCTTTTACCATCCTTCAGTGCTCTCTACTGTCACAGACCCTGTAGGCCTCTCTCTCTTTGTCAAATCCTCCATAGCTAGGCCTGCTTCCTGATCCATCCATACTGACCTTCCGTGCAGGACCAGCAGGAACCCACCCTCTGTCTCTGAGAGAATTTGGAAATTTACCTCCGGGAGGTGGTGCTGCCTGGAGGGAACATGGCAGGTACTACCTGAATAAAAACCCTCAGCTCCCTTGGCTTGAGAGTGTGTCTCAGTGGTAGAGCCCTTGCCTAACCTATGTAAGGCCCTAAGTTTGAGCCCCAGAGCTTGGGGGAAAAAGTCTCCAAGAATTCAGTGCTGCCTTTCCTCTTAGTGAGGACCACCACTGGTGGTAGATAAAAACCTTTGTGGAGCCTTTCCTGTCACCCCATTATTTGGAGTTTTGCCTTTACTGACAAAGAACTGTTACCCATGCTGCCCCCTACTGGCCAGCTGTTCTGACCTGGGCTTTCTCTACTGACGCCCTTGGCACACACTGAGGGCAACTTGTTGATGGGGGGCGGCGCGTGGCCAGGAATAAAATCTCCTTCAGCAGCACACCAGTCAGCCCACAGTCCTAGATCCAGGACTCTCCTTCCAGGCGCACCTCCCCTTTGATGGCTGGTAGCAATCACAGAGTCACTCTGGTATAGGCCAGTCCTGAGGTGTCCTTGGGACCTGACATCACCCTAGCATTCCCATTGTTGCAGTCAGAAGCTCTGGTGTCTGTGTTGGGCAGGTGAAAAGCGCAAGGCTGCGGGTAAAAGGACCTCGCTGCTCAAGAAGGAAGTGTCCAGCGAGGGGAAACCCTGCCGGCCCCGTCCACCTGCCCACCTACAAAGACTGTGCACAACGCAACAGAACAAACACCACCACCTTGCAAGTCCTGCCCTTGCCTCATGAGAGCTGTGTGATTTCTGACTTATCCCCAAAGCCTCCGCATGTTCACCTAAAAAGGGGGACAGTTTTCTTGCTGGATCGTTCTTTCGGACATCCTCACTGTAACAGTGAACATGTGCCAAAAGCTTACTGCTGTGCAGCAAGCATAGGACTGGGCATTGCATAAACATGGTCTTATTTACTCCTTGCATCTATTTTTTGAGGTAACTAACTGACGTGCACGGTAGAAAGCAGGAGAGCAATGAATAACAGTACAGTATTACCAAACAGGTTACTTCGGATGCCACCATGTTCCACCTATGAAACCAGCCGTGTCACTAGTCTCCGCACTGTGGGAGACGGGGGTAGGAGGATCAGAATGTTGAGCCCAGCTTGGGTAATATAGCAGCTTAGGAGACCATGTCTCAAATTATAAAAATAAAAAAGGTTCAGGGATGTAGCTCTATGCAAAGGCTGTGGATTAAATTCTCAGTATGAGGAAAGAAGGAAGGAAGGCAGGAAGGCAGGACAGAAGGGAGGAAGGGAGGAAGGAGCCAGAGTGTTCCCATGCAACAGACCGAGGCAGGTTGGAAGCAGCTTAAAGTAGGAGCCAGCCAGTGAGTGTGGGTGAGGGTGAAGGACTCATGGAAACTGCTACAGCGGCCAAGGACAAGCCTGCACTTGTCCAATCTGAAAGTAGACTTGCAATTCTAGCACTAAATAGTAAATGGAGGCAGAAACTCCATAGCAAGAAAGAACTGTTCATATACATCAGAAAAGCTCCAACCAAGTTGGGTGATGTGGTACACACTTGTAATCCCAGCTATTCGGGACAGGGAAGTGGGAGGATCGCAAATTCAAAGCAGCCTGGGCACTATTCCAAGACCCTGTAAGAAAAATGAAGTTACAAAGGGCTCAGTGGTAGTAAGGTGCTTTCCTGGCAGGTATGAGCCACTGGGTTCAATTTCCAGTACTGAAAAGTAGAAGCAAAGAAGGGAGGGAAGGTCAAAGGACAGAGGAAGAGGAAGAGAGAAGAAAGAAAGAAAGAAAGAAAGAAAGAAAGAGAGAGAGAGAGAGAGAGAGAAAGAAAGAAAGAAAGAAAGAAAGAAAGAAAGAAAGAAAAGAAAGGAGAAGGAAGGAAGGAGAAGGAAGGAAGGAAGGAAGAAAAAAAGAAAAGCTCCAAGTTGGGCACTGTGCTGTATGCCTATAACCTTATCACTTAAGGAGGCTGAAACAAGAAGATCTCAAATGCAAGTCCAATCTGGGCAACTTGGTGATTTAGAAAGTGCCTGTCTCAAAATAAAAAAAGGGCTGGAGATGTAGCTTAGTGCCAAGGCCTGGATTCAACTCTCAGTATGGCAAGAAAGAAAATAAATTCTCCAACTATGGTCCAGTATTGCTTGCGCTAAACTGTCTCATGGAAAGCTTATTTACCCAGGGCTGTTGGGCGGGGTGATAACTTGCATTTCTAACAAGTGCCCAGGCGATAGCAACACCCTTGGTCCAGGAACCAGGCTTTGAGGCCACTATTGCAGAGCCAGATTACAAACCAGGGCTCTGAAAACCAAAATCTACTTCCATGCTTGCTTTATTTTTCTCGATGCAGAGGTTTGAATTTTCAAATTATTTTTTATGCTTAAAAAAAATCAGGAAATTTCATACCAAAAAAATCAGATTTCCATGTTCAAACATTGAGACATTCTAGAAACACACATTCCTGCACCCACTCCATCCCACTTGCAGGTGGGAATAAGAAGGTCTTTAGTTGTTTTCTTTCTGGTTCTTGGAGACATAATTTGTAACCCTGAGCTTAGCATTTCAAAGTCCAGCTGTTAATGTGTATTTAACATTTGGACTTTAATTCACTACCCTTTACTTTCATAGAGGCCTGAAATTATTTTATTAACCAGATTGTAGAACCAGAATCTTGGCCAGGGAAAGCTACTGTCCATTGGGCCAACAGGTTCTAGTTAAACTGCTAATCTACAAACCCACATTCAGAAAATATCATACACCTGCTCTTTTCCACAAGTTTCCCAGAAAGCAAACCAATTAACTGTAGACAAGGTATCTGATTACAATATATGTGAATCTATCAGTCTGAATCTACTAAGTGATGCCATGATTGATAGTGTATTGACATTTTTGTATTAAAATAGAGTAGTTGCTGCGGAAGTCAAGGGTTAGAAACATTTAAAAAGAGACAAGACAGAGACCCACAGTGAACCAGTGATCCCACCCATATGCCATGAGGTTGCTGGGTTTCCCCGTGGGCAGCGCTAACAGGAGTGTTAGGAACTTTCAGGACTGTCTGGAGTATCCCAGAGATACGGAGCACACCCATGCAGTGGTATTGAGAGGCCAGACCTTTGGGAAGTGATTAGGTCATGATGGCTCCACCCCTAAATGGGCGGGGTCATATAAAAGCCTAAGAAGCCCCTTGCCCCTTTCAAGGGAGGAAGCTGAAACAAGGTGCCATGTTTAGTATAGAGTACCCAGCAGATGCTGACTGCCTACACCTCAATCTTGGACCTGTTGGCACTGTGAACCGTGAGCAATTGATTTATGTTTTTTTTTAAATTAACCAGTCTAAGATATTTTGTTATAGCACCCACCCCAAACGGACTATGATACTTTCGGCATGAGATTTTGTTTTTACCTAAATTCTCTACTTACTGATATTCTGATTGTCTAGTAACCCTGTTTTAGAAAAACTAGTTTAAGTAGAACTTTTATAATGTGTACACAAGCTAAAGGAGAGTTGCAATATTTCATTTTAGCGGGCTGGTTTGTTTGCTTCTTTCTTTGCTGAGATTCAGTCATTTCAACACTTCTATGCATTTCAAACTGGGTGGTGCTGAGACTGCATGATTTTCCAGAAACTGACGTGTCTGAATCACCATGACTGTAGTTGTGGTCTGAAGACCAAGGATATCTGTATTTCCTGGGATCCTGCCATGAATACAAAATCACAAGTCTGGGCCAACCCAATCAAAATCCATAAAACAAGATCCTCAGGTGATTTATTTGAGAAATTAAGCATTAGATGTGGAAAACCTGAGATCTCAGAGGACACTGGGAACATTGATGCTTTGATTAAAAAAACAGTTATAGAAAAATCCTGAAAATGTGGGATGTAGGTAATTTTCAAGTTGGAAGACCTTTTGTAAAATAAGTTTGAAAACATTTCACGTACTTACCTATAAGAGTAGAGATGTATTAACATTCATATATTTTAAAAAATCAGTGAGTAATGCTTTTAAATGAATATGTACATTATTAATCAGACAATCTATGCAACTTGGAAAATAGTCACTTGTTTATGTGTAAGTTAATATTTCTTTCAGTTCTATGAGCAATACTTGCGCACACATGGATTCTTATCGCCCTTGTTCCAACTTCACAGCTCACCCACTGTGTGGCAAGTAGAGTTCTAGGAAAGCCACTACTAATAAATCACCGTTGGAGAATTTATTTCTTTGCTGTGCAAGAGATCTAGAGCAATAAATAGGAAAAAATACACTTCCAAAAGGTTTTGAATAAATACACCTAAAAAGATTTTGTTCGTGTCCGTTTTCCAGATCTAATTACGACCTTCTAGCAGGAGTTCTTTCACTGTAGTGAGAATCACCAGGAGACTTGGTACATCAGAAAGACCAGGTCCGCACTTCAGTGAGCAGGGCCCTGAGTGTGTCTCAGTACTTCAGGTGATGCCAATCCCATCCGCAGGTGAGAAACATTACTGAGCACTAGGCTTCTCAGTCTTGTCTGTGCAGGTGTTTGGGGCCAAATAACCCTTTGCTGTGTGACTTTCTGTGCACTGCACAATGTTTAGCAGCTTTCTTGGTCCCTACCCACAAGAGGCCAGGTGCAATTTCCCCAGGTGGAACAACCAAAATGTCTGCAGCCCTTGCCCAAAGTCCCTGGCAAGGGGTGGGGGTGGAGTCGCTCCTCGCTGAGAACCACTGGCCTGCAGAATAAATACCAAGTCCATGTTGGGATCCTAGCATCCTATGGGTTCCACTGAGATCTTCACAGAAGCTACACAACCAGAGAGCTGAGTGAGTCTGCTCACCCACCCAGACTTCCTGGGTCCTGCCTGAGAGTTAATAGCTACAATCGTGAGTGTCAGAGTATGAAACAACCCTGTTCTATTCTGATCTTGACACATTCAGATTAACCCAGCTGAATGATTCAACACTACTCCGTGGTTTGAGTTCAGTTCAGAGGCAGTGTACAAGGCTGCACATATTCTGTCAGGGCCTACTCGCACTTGTCACACAGCACCAGACCACTAAGTATCTCCCTCACCAGAGAGAAAAAAGGCTTTTCTAAAGCCAATTTCCAGCCTCTATTTGAAAATTATATTCCCCAACGGTGAAGCGCACACAGTTTCATTTTGTTTCGAATTAGCGCAGTAAACAGCTGGCTCTCTTCTTTCAAGTGGCGGCCTTAGCTCCATTTGTTAGCTGTTTCTGATACTTCACATATCCTTTATTTACTTAACAAAGTTTGACAGGAAACCCTCAGCCAGATAATACATCTCCATTATAGGATGACTGAGGGAGGATATTCTAAGGTTTCACATGGACTGGACCAATAACTTAGGCCTTTGACGTTTCTGTCATCTCTCATCCCGTGGTTCATGCCGTTCCCTAGAGCTTCCCCTCCACCCAGGTCTTGGGAGTGTTTTGTACAAACACTACATCAGTATTTTTCAGAAGAGACAGGCCCTTCACACCATTACTGCTAGATAACCATGCAAATTACAAAGCCTTATGAGAAAGCCTGATAACCATTAACATGATATTCTGTTAGAAGTCTTTTTTTTTTTTTTTGGCGGTACTGGGGATCGAACTCAGGACCCTGCGCTTGCTAGGCAGGCGCTTATTCCACTGAGCTATATCCCCAGCCCTAAACATGATATTCTGACATAAATCAGACCACCGTAAAGACTAAAAATAAATCAGTCTGGATTTCTAGGTGGATCTGGGAATTTGAGAGTCTAACATGTTGCCTAGAAGGGAAACGTTTCTTTGCTTTTGTTTGACAAGTGGCTATCAGTGAATATTAGGGAGTATCACCTAGGAATGGAGGCTTCTTGTGTTAATCAGCCTAATGCAACTCTCCTTTGCAAGGAATAGAAAAAATAACTTAAAAATAAGTCTCATGTGGTAGAGGTTCCTCCACTGGTTCCACAGCTTTTTATATGGGCATTTCAGAAACTCCCAGAATAAATTAAAGGGGTGTCTTGTATCATTATGTTTACAGACAAAGTATAGAGACCCAGCTAGGTCAATACCAAAATAAAAGTTCCCTATATCAGATGCTTCATCAATGCACAGTCCCAATTCTGCCTAAGAAGTACCTTCAATAATGATAATGCAAGGCACATATGAGGTAACAATGCAATTATAGCAGAGATAAAACCCAGATAGAACACTTACCTTATAACAGTACTAATATAAAAGTAATTATGAGGGTTTGTACTAATTAGAATATTCACTTAAAATCAAGGTAGAATGGCCAGAATTGTTTGCTGGTGTTGGAACTCCATTCTTTAACTGGAAAGGGTGCATGGATTTTCCAGAGTAGGATATGAAAAAAATTTTTTCTTTTAAAAATGTCATCTTCTAAACAGTGATTTGAAGTTGGTTATCTCGTTCATCTCGGTAAAGTCATCTGTCAAGAAGTTTGTACTTCACATAATCTCTCACTAGTATAGAGAACACATTAAACGTCTCATGTGTTTAGTGGGTTGAATCATACCATCCCGCCAAAAGTGTGCTCCAGCCCTAGCCATTCATACTGTACCTGTGAATGTGCATGTCCCTGGAGATAGGGACTATGCACATGTAGCCAAGCGAAGGTGAATTGTACTAGGCAGGCCCTAACTCCAGTGGACAGTGTCCTTTAAGGAGAGCAAGCGTTTGCCCACTGCAATGAACAGGCACTGCGGAGATGGGAGGAAGGTTGAGGTAATGCAGCCCCAACCCTCAATCAGCAGAGGATTGCCAGCAACCGCCAGAAGCAAGGAGCGGGTGGGGAGCTGCTCCTCCCGCCCAGGCGCCAGAAGGAATCAACCCTGCTGACATCTTCATTTCAGACTTTTGGCCTCCTGAACCACGAGGGAATAAATCCTGTTGTCTTAAGCCACCCAGTTTGTGGTAATTTGTTACAGCCCTAGGAAACTAATACTGCACACATAACTTTTTTGAATCTACATTAAGAAGTGTATTTTTATTCCAAATAAACTCTTTAAATTTTGTGTTTTGGTTGAAAAAAACCAAACTTTTTTCTGAACCAAATTTAAATGTTTAAAAACTGTAGTTGAGACTAAAAACGAAAGTAGACATTTGATTCCATTTCAATGTACAAAAGATAGGTTCTTGGATTCAAAACTAAATATCGTTTTCTGTTTTAAAGCTGTGGTTCTAAAAGCCTGCCTTCTGGAGGGGGTTGGGTGTGGGGGAACAGTTTAGTGGTGGAGTGCTTGCCCAGCACACCTAAGGTCCCGGGGTCCCATGTCCAGCAACGCTCACACACACACACACACACACACACACAAATCTTCTACAACCCTGGAATCCAACCACTATGAAAAAAGTGAACACATTAAAGAAAAAAATTGAAAGGAACTAACCACCGAAGATGTCAGGTAGCTGTTATAACTCTGTGCCCCGAACTGTCTCGTTTCTTAAAATCTCATTCAATAATTGATTCTGTCCTAACAAATATTTCTAAAACAAATAGATCATATGCCTCCTACACATAGTAAGAAAAGTTAGAGTTGATGGAAAGACCCAAAATAGATGTCACAAGTGCATATGTTTCCTTTCTATGAACAACTAACCACTGAGGAAAAACAAAGGAAAGTCTTAAAGGAGTTTGTGAACATTTCTACACGTTGTGAAGCTAAAAAGAGTCGTCAAAAAATCTACTTTTACATTACATATCTTTGGATACAAAAAGTCGGAAAACCTGGAAAAGTTAAATATAAACATTTTAAAGTTGCTTCTTAAAGGAATAAAACTTCAGTTGTGTGGACATTTTACTTGCATGCGGCATGTATTAGCATACCCTTCAATCTTGATTATAACTTGCATTACGTTAGCTGCCAAAACATAACATTTAATTTTGGAAACAATTTTTTAATTAATTTGTTCTTATTTAGAAAATTCTTATGAATGTAAATGGGCTTGTCTGCGATCTGTGTTGATATTTAAGGTGCTTACATAACCATATGGAAGAGCGAGATGAAAATTCCTGTTTACATTTCTTGAACATTTTACATATTTTTTAAAGTTCAAATTTTTTAATGTTAAAAGTGTTCTTGTTTATAATGCATGTAAATATGTTTCTCAAAAAAGTAATTCTAATAAATGTCTGTTTGCTTGGATTAAGAGGCAATCCTTTGAATTCAGCTTCTAATATAATACTGAATCCATATGAGATAAGGACAGTCATAAAGTTGCCTTTCTTGAGACTAATATCTGTCACTGTTCACGGGGGTCAGATCTGGCTATCTTGCAGATCTGTGGGCCAACATCTGAAGTGGGTTTTTTTCTAAATTTAAGCTATCTCAGTGTTTCATACCAGTGGCCCTACAAACACATTGAGTTGGCTTGTACTTTTTTTCAGGGATATTAAATGGTTTAGACTTTGCTTTGAAATTCAACTGCCTTGAAGCAAGCATGCATTGCCAGTTCCTCTCAGTTCTCTGTGCTCTCTTCCAGCTTCTACCTGCTTCTCTGTTCACTTAGATTTTCTGCCTGGCTCCTCGAGGCAGCCGGGTTTTTCAGCCCTGGCTACAACACATTCTCTAATTCACAATTAGTGACAAAAGTTGCCAGTTTCATCTACTATTGCAGGAAAATTTAACTATGTGCATTGGCTTTGAGTCAAAGGCTCACCAGAAAAGCCCTAGGCTGTCCCGAGAGAAGTCCAGCTTGGAGAGGGCACACGCAGTGAACACCTGTGGGGTAAGGGATCCTCTGTGTTCCCACCATAGCATGAAGCAACTGAATTTTCTGAGTCCATACTGTTTTGGGCAATGCCAGTAGCCCTCCAGTACCCATACTGTGAGGATACGTATTTCATTTCTGATGATGTCTGGCCCAGCAAGAGACATAACCTGCTTTAGTCATCCTGAGAATATTGCAAGAGAAAGTAGAGCATAGGATTTAACATTGGAAATTAGAAGTTGATCCTACTTCTTAGACTAAAATTGAGATTGACAAAATTGAGGTTTATCTACATAAACCCTTAAACAAAGATGTGGTTCTGAATCACAATTAGGGAACAGGGGTGAAAAATGAAGTTGAGGATTTGTCCTGTTTAATTTCTTAAAGGAAAGTCTTCACAAGGAAAAGAATTTGAGAAAGAAAGATATACAGTGACAGCTCTCTTCCTGGCTGCCTTTGCTGGTAGTAGACAAGTGCCATTTTGGCTGTACATGTACTTTAAAGGTTGCTTCGACACATCTTAAAAGTTCTGTGATCATTTACAACTTCCAGGTGGCTTCCAAATCCTTGAAGCACCTAATTTTCCATGTACTAGAAGACCAAGGATTTTTTCTTGAGTCATTCTAGAACTGGAATTTGAGTTCAATTCTGACCTCTGCTCAGTTTTCCTGCACTGAACAAAACCTGTTACATCTATGAAGTTGGTTAGTTATAATAAACCACAGACTCATTACAATAGATCCCTTTGTAATAGTTTTGCTTAAAGAACCTTTTCTGAATCAGCATCTCCTAGTGATAAGGGCCAAAATGTTAGCAGGATTAAATGGGTCAAAATGTTCACTTTTGGCCCATTTCATAAATAGGAAACAGTACCAAGGACCTGAGATTTTTGCCTCAAAGTACATATTTCCACCACTGGATGACCAGAATGTAGTCTCAGAAATGACTTCATTAAGTTCATAGGATATGCGATCAGCACCAAAAAAGATCAATCATATTTCTTTATCCTAACAATGGACATGTCAGTGTCATAATCATGATATTTTACTATAGGTTTACAGAGTGTTACCACTTGGAAAGACCAGCCCAAAGGCACAAGGAATCTCCCTGATACTGCTTAAAATCACAGGTGAATTTACAGTAAATTCAAAACGAGTTTCAACAGGGAAAACCATTTGAAATTAAGAGTTAAGTGTCCATGTAAATGAGAATTTAGGAGCCGAGAAAGCAGATAATTAAGGAATCTTTGATAAAGATAGGATCAATTAGAGATTATAGATCATTATGACAATTTGTAGCTGAGGGGAGACCTAACTGACATTTGTTAAAAACTCTGGCCTAAATATGATGTGTTGTAGGGATGTTTTAAAATCTTCCCCCAAGTCCCTTCCTCTCCCCTGCCTTTATTTCTTCTCTCTGAATGTGAATCAGATCTCTGCTTCATGAGACCAAAAATTCAAACCCACAGATAACCCCATAAGAACATAAACCACCTAACCACCTACTTATAGGAGGGACTTTTCTCTATGTCATCTTTCTCATAAGGAGTACAAAAAAGCTTTGATGCTGAGATTTCTGATAACTATTTCATGCTAAAGTTTCTCTGATCACTGAGGGAGACGATTCCATTGTTCCCCAGGGAGGCTCTTGTAACATCAATGCCTTCTTCAAACAGATGTTTATTGATAACCTTTAATAATGTGCCAAGTTCTTAGTGGTGTTGACCTTGACCTCCGCTCCTACACCCCTACAAATGGTCATGGGCCCAGACACATCAAGGGAGCTAGCTGTTCAGCTGTTTGGGGGTTTTCCTGGGGTAGACAGTAGATACTTAAAGATATTTTTTAATCCCCAAAGAAATCCTTATGGTCCTCCAGTTTTATTGAGCATAACACTGAACTATGGCCAGTTGGACATCACAAATGTGTTGAATAATAGCAATAATACAGTAATATTAAATCACATTCTTTCTGTTTCCATTTTATGTCACTGTGCTAAACATACAAGTCATCTCTCATATCCTCACCCTGCATTTGGATTTCCCTTTTATCGATAAGAAAGTTATGATTTGTGAAAAAAAAAAAGCACCTAACATGCAACCGTTCAGGTAGGAAAGAGCTTGGATGAAATAGAAACCAGTGGTCTGAGCTCAGAGTCAGACATTTTGGCCACCATGGCAAGCTGTGTACAGGTTTTCTAAGGAAGCCACTCAATCACCTGTTTATCCAAAGAAGTGCTTCACTTTTGAGGGCTAAATGAGTGTACAATTTTAATAAACCCTAAATAATGTTAAAGATTCTCACTCACTGAACACAGGCTCAAATGCGCCTCCTCAATAACCCATTAAAGATTTATTTGAAATTTTCATACCATGTAGTTTTGGCATTAATTTTATTGCTGTTCATGTGGTTTGGATTCTTCCTTACAGGACTCATCAGATCCTAGTGTGTGCTGGCTAGACAAAGCTTCAGGGAAAAAATATTTCCCTGTATTCATTGTTTCCAATTCAACAATCCAGTTCAAATATTTATTGAGTTTAAGAACTCTGTAAAGTACAAAGCACTGGAAATACTGAAGTCACAGAGAGGTTACCTTGTAGAGGGGAGAAAAGACCAAGAGTGAGCAGGTAAATGCACACAAGGAGAGTTACTGGTGAGAGATGGCCATGTAGATGCTATTTTACAGAGGTGGTCAAGAAGGATTTTTCTGATAAAGTCACTTTGGAACTTCAACCAAAAGGAAATGAGAGAGCAAATCATGAAGGTTTCTGGGAGGAAAACATCCTGGAGAGTGCAGAGGGCCAAGGCAAAGCCCACTTAGTGGAGGGGGCATGGTCAGGTGGGGGAGCAACGAGGAAGAGAATATGGGCTGAGTTGAGTGATGAGGAGAAAAGAAGTCAATGAGCCATTAGAAAAGACAGGGCAAGTTGTTCAACAAAGATCTGGGCATCACTCATTGTCAGAGCAGGGGTGTTGTACAGCCACTGGTGGGTGCTAAGCAGAAGGAAGACATGAGGTTATCTTTTGAAAGAAATACTTTGGCTGTTGAATTAGGCACATGCTATAGGAGACAGTGGCTGAATGGCAAAGAACAGAAAGTTATTGCAATAGCCCAGGCCAGTGATATCAGTGGCCATGAAGATAAAAGACAGGGTCAGGCTCTCAGTATACCTGGAAATGATTTCGCAGCAGGCACTACGTAGTGTGTGCAAATCAGGAAGACATTAAGGAAAGTACAAGGATTACACCTTGAACTTTCAGATTCAATCTAAAGATTTAATTAATCCATGTAGCAAGTATTATATAAACTTACCTGAGTTAAGACAAAGTGATGTGTATGAGGAGGCCTGGAGAAAAATCTGGTATTATCCAAATGATGAAGCAGAAGGGGAGCACTCCAGCCTTACGCAAGCACAGAGGTGGACACAGAAAGAAGACCATCACCCACCAAGTGGGGAAGGTGACTCAGTATGGCCCAAGAAAGGCCAGCAATGTTTGCCATATGCCACCTACATTCCCTTATTACAAGAAAATACATGTTAATGTCAGGACTATGCTCTGCCTACCCACTTCCCAAGTTAAATTGTACAATATCTGTTTTTTTAAGCTGACTCAAGTAACTACTTATTGAAAACCTGCTTGCACTAAGACAAAGATACTACCCTTCAAATTTTATGTTCAAGTAACAGGCTCTCCTTACATGTGACAGCCTGACTATTAAATCATTGGGAGAGATCCGGGGAAGATGGCGACCAGGTGAGCAGTAAGGGAGCGAACCTCCTTAATAAACACCACCAGCTCGAGACAGACTTGGTGAGCGTGAATGCCGGGACCTCGGCTGGGAAGTTTAAACTGGGCGTATTTCTCTGAGATGCCGGGGGAGATGTGGTAGGGCGGACCAGGCTGCCGGGGCGAGACGTGGGAAAGCCCCAGACGCTGGGAGCCAGGGACGATCCGCGCAGGGAAGAAGCTTGGCTCGGTCCAAGCTCAGTGGGAGCGCGGCCGCCTCGGTCCCTCCCGCCTCCCGAGCCTGTGCAGCCCCCCCGGCGACTCCCGACAGAGATCGGCTTGCTAGCGGCGGAGACGCCCGGCAATCCCACGTTTCGCGC
>PVLD010025205.1:0-24117 GCA_004027595.1 Dinomys branickii | reverse complement strand
GGGGGGGGGGGTCGCCGCTCCGGGCATGCCCATGGCCTGCGCCCTCGTTCTGGCATTCGCAGCTTTAGCTTCGGAGGCCCATGCTCACGGAGGCCTCCCAACTCAGCCAGAGGAGAGCGGGGTTCTGAGAGCTGGTCGAGGGCTGGAGAGAGGAGGGCACAGCCAGGAAGGGGGGCGGTGGCAGTTGGTGGCAGTTGTCAGGCCCAGTGTGAGAATGAGAGGTTGCGACAGCCACTGGGGCAGAGTCCCCACCCTGCAGCAACCTTCCTAATCAGTGCCTGGAGAGAATCAATGCAACTAGTACATAGCGCACCATGCCCAGCTCTGCGCCTGCCTCGAGATGGTGACCCCCTGCCTCTCAGCTGGGTGAGCAGCTACCGGCGGAGAGCAGCAGAGAACCTCAGCGGTGAGCCGCGGCGGCTCCCAGGGATCTGGCCGAGGAGCAGATGGGGGCTGCAGCACCACAACAGGAGGGAGATGCAGATGGAGGTGGATTGTGTGGCTCCACGCCCTTCTCACTCCAATATCAGGCAGGAAGCATGAGCTGGGTTGCCGGGGCTCCCTGAACTCTCTCTGGGAGCACCTTGAGTCTCGGCAGCTTGAACAAGCACCACCTGTTCCTGGCAACAATGGGACGAATCCACGGTCTTCAGGACTCACCCCAAACTATTAATGTGTGCACCAAGAGGGTCTCCTTACAGCTTGCATATATGAACCATGCATAACCCCGCGGCTGCTCCACTGTGGGCCCCGCGGCTGCTCTGCAGTGGGTCCCACGGCTGCTCCGCAGTGGGCCCCGCGGTTGCTCCACTGTGGGCCCCGGCGGCTGGTCAGCAGTGGGCCCCACGCCTGCTCCGCTGAGGGCCCTGCAGCTGCTCTGTTGAGGGCCCTGGCGGCTGCTCCACTGTGGGCCCCACAGCTGCTCCGCTGAGGGCCCTGGCAGCTGCTCCACAGTGGGCCCCACTGCTGCTCCACTGAGGGCCCCGTACCTGCTCCGCTGTGGGCCCCGCAGCTGCTCTGCAGTGGGCCCTGCGGCTGCTCCGCTGAGGGCCCCATGGCTGCTCCGCTGTGGGTCCTGCGGCTGCTCTGCTGAGGGCCCCGCTGAGGGCACCTCACAGACTGGACCCGCCCCCACCCATAGCACAATGATGCGGTGGAGCCGGGTGGTCCGCTGTGAGCATATGTGCTTTTCCACCTCCGACCGTGGCAGTTTGTATACATCCATGTATGTTATAGTATAGTCTGAGGCAGCTATATGTCTTCCCAAGGCGAGAGTCCAGGGGTATAGATAAACCCAGGAGTACAGTTATTATCACAGGGAAGATGACTGATTGAGTGGTAGGGCAACGGAGATGAGGGAGGAGAAAAACTGAATGTTCAAATGGGCCATCATCTGTGTAACTGAGTAACAAAGGTGAAGGTAACATTAGGTAGGACAGCATCCAGAGCTAATTCCCTTCTGTGTTCTCTATAATTCTGTATTTCCTCAATCGTTTTTGTATTAACAGAAGTGAAGATAACTTTATATTATACAGCATCCAGTGCAAATTCCTTACTATCTTCTCTATAATTTGGTATTTCTTTTAATGTTTTTGTGTTAACTAATATAAAGATAACATTATGTAATACAACATCCAGTGGTAATTCCCTACTATATTCTGTATAATTTTGTATTTTCTGTATTGTCTATGGCTAAGTCTGGTTCATATGTCTCCATTCTTTTGTCTTTAAAATAAAAAAAAAAAAAGATACTATGAAGGCACTACAGGATGGTTTAGCAAAATTGTTAGGCTAGTTTTTTAAAAAGAGGCTGGTCTAAACTGCCAGCTGCAACAGATGAAAGACAATTTTCTAAAGAGCTTTTATCAGCTGTACCATAAAGAAACAGCCTCTGTAAGGAACATGGACCAGCAAGGGACAAAGAAAAGGATCAGGAAATGATGGAGATTCCAGAAAATAAAGAGAGGGGGATCCAAAAGAGATGGACAGAGAGCCTGTCCAAATCAGGCTTCACTAGTGGATTCTAATTTTCTAGCAAGAAATGACTGGTAGTCAGCACCAGAACCACAATGTGGTTTTGCAGTTGAATTATTTGTAGCATGTTGTGTAGATGTGTATGTTTAAACACATGAAAGGAAAGGAAAGCAGAAGAAAGGAAAAGGGAGGGAAGGAGAGACAGAGAGAAAACAAGAACTCCATAGCAGCCTACACTTCGACACTAGTAGTCCAGACACTTGGGGTGAAGTACATGAGATGTCTTGTGGCACCACACCAAAAAAACCAGATTCTGTACTTCTAAAAGGTGAAAAAAATCTTTTGGAAAAATTGACTCTGCCAAACACACGCATGAAGTTAAGCAAATGTCAAACTGGCACATTAAACTACATCTCTGCTTCCATGCTTAGTATTGCAAAGAGTTCACAAATTACAAGTAGTCCCCAATTTATCAAAAAATTGTTTACTAATGTCATTTGGCAAATTAGTCCTATGACAGCATAGTGTTGTGGTTGTGAGTGGAACCAGGTTCAAACTTTGACTCTACTATTTATTTAATTGAACCCACTCAAATACCTGCTCAAAAGCCATACCTACTCAAAAGATTGTTCTGTTCTGATTAATAGCTATAACATAGAAAATCTTTACAACCATGCCTGGTATTTAGTGAGTGTTCAACAAAGTTTAATATGATCGCCAGTACCCTTCAGAAACAGGAGCTCAAGAAGTAGCTCCTAGAGCGAGAGGGTCAGAGGTCTGTGGCTAAGGATAAACAGGGTGGAGGGAAATGCCATGTCACTGGGGATTTGGTCATCCACACATCTCTCCAAATGGAAGAGGCTTCGTGAGATTCCATCTCCCAAAATATTTTGTATAATCCACTTAAATGTCAAAGAACTCACTAGACAAAGAATCTCCTAATTAAATTATGAGAAGTGCTGCATATTATATCCTTTACCCTGGAAATTTACAGTGCGTATTATCATCAATCATATGGTTTCTAGAAGACAAAAACACTTTTGTTTAATCTAGTATTTTCCAAATGGGTGTAACCATACAAACCATTCTTCTCTTACCTGCCACTACCATCGTCCTCAGGGAAAGCTCCTGCAAGTTCATTGCTTCCTACACATTCTGGATTGAAGAACAAACTGCAGTTACCCCTGAGAAAATCAAAGCAGAGGCTTCTGACTCACACCCCTCAGAGAATTATAAACATGCTATTCGTAAGTTGAACACTGGTGAAGCCATGATTGTTGTTCTTGCTCAACCCATTCAAAGTCAGAATAGCAATATTAAAATAAAATCCAAAACTTCATCACTTCCTTTCTCTGCTCATATTAGTGAACCCACTATAAATATTTTATTTAATTATATAGACTTTAATGAAGATAAATCAGAGAACTGCAAAGTGTAGTAAATATTTTAGTTCTTCCTTCACAAATCTGAAATTATTTAATTATAAAAGAAAGAGAAGCTTTTAACTATTATTGCATGGAAAAATGGGAGTCATGTTTATGACATCCCAGTGATGGTTTTAAAATGCATGTTAGTGTAATGCATGTTAGCCTTTATTAGTTTTCCTGTTTCTGGGAATGGTTTTGTTAATTAATAGAATTTAAATGGATGAGGCATCATAATGAAACCAGTGTGGGGCTAATAAGTCTTTGTTTCAGCACAGCACTCTTAGCTTTAATTTACTCTCTTCAAAAATCTTATAGTTTTAAAATACCAAGCACCTGCATTTCTGCCCTCCATAAAACACTAGGTCCAGGCACAGAATTTCCAAATTAAGATACTAAGACAGAAAATGTAATTGTTCCAAAATCTTCACTCATTAACAAATGTTGAATACATTCCATGGTCAAAGTATATTCAAGGTGGACTTTAAAAAATGTGGTATTTTTATATAATGGGATATTATTCAATTACAAAGAAAGATAAACTTGAGGCTTTTACAGATAAATGGTCACAACTAGAGACCATACGCATAAGTGAAATAAATCAGACCTCCATGGGTAAGCAACATATTGTCTCACTAGTATAAGAATCTGAGAGTGAAGAAAAACTGAGAGGCATGATAGACATTGTGAAATGAAAGGAAACTGCTCAGAA
Organism: Dinomys branickii; assembly: GCA_004027595.1. NCBI lineage: Eukaryota > Metazoa > Chordata > Mammalia > Rodentia > Dinomyidae > Dinomys > Dinomys branickii. Next base: position 20,007 of record PVLD010025205.1, on the reverse strand, counting down.
GTAAAGAGCAACTGGGATGAAGGAAAAGAGAAAAGAAAGAAGGGGAAACTATGTACATAAGTACACATAGGGCTGGGGATATAGCTCAGTGGGATAAGTGCCTGCCTAGCAAGTGCAGGGTCCTGAGTTCGATCCCCAGTACCGCCAACAAAAAAAAAAAAAAACATAAGTACACATAGGATAGCTAACATGGTTTTACTACTGACTTCTATCACCTTACTGAAACGATCAGTTAATGATTAATTATTTGATCAGTTTCGCATGTCTGTATTTTCCTGAGAAACCACTTTGAAGATATCAATATGTAATACAACAACCATTGTTAATTTCCTACCACCTTGTCTGTAATTCAGTATTGCTTGTATTGTTCTTACGCTATTTTGTAAATGGATCTGTTTGTTCATATGCTTTCCTTCTTTTATTTTTTAAAATAAATTTTTTAAAAAGTATATTCAAGGTATTGGGAATACAGTAATTCATCCTTATTGGTAGTTTTGCCTTCTACACTCTCAGTTACAGTCAATGACAGTCCAAACAATGTTAGTGTTTGTCTTGACACTGTAAGAGAGTTCACATCCACATAACTTTTAATATGAGATGTTTTTATTATTTCATTAATTATTGTGAATTTCTTACTGTACCTGCCTTATTTATAAATTGAACTTTATCAGAAGGAAGTTGTGTATATATAAGGAAAAACATTATATGTAGGATTCCACACTGCTGTGGCTGAAGAAATCTACAAATAGCCTTAGAACAATATCCTCTGCAGACACCAGGTGTGACTACCGTTCGACACTGGTTACAGTGTACAAGGTCTCGGTCCCCTTAGAGCTTGTAGTCCCAGAGGATACAGGTATAATATAAAGAAGATTGAATTGCAACTGTGATAAGTTCTTGGAAGAAGAGATACTTGGTACTCTGAGAGTCTGCAACAGGAGACTTGTCTTTACCACAGGGTGAGGAACTGTTTCGCCAGGAAAGTGTTAATGGATTCAAGAGCTAAAGGAAGATCAGGAGTCAACAGGATGAAGACAGAAGGGAGAGTTTGGCCAGCAGAAAACATGTGTGGCCAAGGCCCTGACAAGCAAGGTCCTTTCCAGTTTCTTTGGAAAGCAAACTGACGGACTAATTATGGTCCAATAGCAAAAGAATAGTGTTCTGCTTCCAGGGATAGTTGCATGTACATACTTGAAGATGGAAATTCTTAGATAAAGGAGAAAAATGATTATTTATGCAGTGTTGAAGTTTTGAAGTAGTGGCACAAGCTGTAAAGGATATTCTGGGTAAGCAAAGCTTTCCACTGTGTCCTAACTCATTGCCATGGGATCAACCACCCATACTCCTATGGGAAAGGAGAACTGGCGGAAAAAGGAAGCTATGGGAAGAGATGAAAAAGGATGGTCAGAACTAAGCTAATGGATAATTTTTTTTTCACTTCTGATTAACACTTTTATTGTTATAACAATGTGAAAATTTCAAGTCACAAGAAGAAAATGTTAACTAAGATTGAATCCCACCTACGGAATATAAGAATAAAGTTCAAACAACTAGTAAAACTCACCCCAAAATTTTTTTTTTGGATAATTTTTTTAAGAATAACATGCAACATTTGTTAAGGCTCTGTTATCGCTTGTTTTAGTATTGTGTTACTGTATAACAAATTACCTTCAAATAATTTATTATTTCTTCAAATTCTGTTGTTCAGAAATTCTGGCAGGGTTCTACTCGTGGTTCTTTTATCCCATGTGATGCTGACTCATGCGACTGCTTACAACTGACACGCCCAAGCCAATCCTTCATTGTCTAAGACTCTCTCCACATTGCTCTTCGTGATTCAGATCAAGCTTTTCTACAGTACAGCAGCTGGGCCTAAGAGGGAATTCCCAAGAACCCAATATCAAACCCCTCAGTATTAATCAAATCTCTTTTTATATGTCCTTTGACAGTGTCCCATGGGCCAAAGCAAGATGGTCAATCCTAGAATTAAAAAAAAGATTCATTCACATTTGTAAGAACAGGTATTCTCAGGATTTCCAAAAATGATGTTACCCTTTCTCTATATGTGTATACATACTCTCACCAGAATGTCACTAAAAATATTGAACTTCCTCCTTCTTTCATATCTGTAAGCATTCTCTTCACACAAGTCTATAATATGCTACAAATAGGATAATTTTTAAGTGCTGAGGTTCTCACAGTATTACATTGTTCTCTTGGAAAAAAATGCAAATATTTGTGAGAACTATTAATATACTTATTATTCAATACATTTGCAAAATAGTGAAATGAGTCACCCAATTTTTATTTGTTAGAAGTGGTTGAAATTAAGTGAGCTGTTTTCATCACCTATAATTTCAATGGCGTATATCACCCATGAAAAGAACACGTGTTCTTCCTCGGCTTGTATCCTGACGAAGGTGGATAAGGACAGATTCTGACAGAGACTGAGGATATACTTTTTTATTTTATGTTTGGCTCAGAACACTACCATAAAAGGGAGCTTGGTCATTACCAAAATGGTCAGATACTATTGAAAGGCAACTTCAAAAATATTGAAGCAAGATACAAGTGCACACTTACAGCCCTAACTATTTGGGAGGCTAAGTCAAGATTACTGGAGGCCAGGCATTTGAGGCCAACCTACACAACATAAGGAGACCCTGCTTGAAAAACAAGTTAAGTATTTCAAGAGTCATAGGCCAAAACCTCCTCTCAATAACCTAGAAAATGACCATCCTTTAGCACAGAACTTTTGTAAAACAATAATTATTTTAAGTCTATATCATGTACCATATTCAAAGGGAATTATTTTTATTATTATTCATTGGATGAATTTTCAAATTGTTTCTCCTCCATTTAAAAATCCCTGTTTCTTCTTTCTCTACTCAAAGATCTCTTCATTTTCCTAATCCCTCCTCTGTAAGATCTCCCCTGAATCCCAAACCCACACTGTACCTTACCTCACTCTCTTCTATGAGCTACCTCCATAAATTTTATTTTCGTGCCAAATTAAAATTTAATTGTCTTTATATGTATCCTTCTACTACACCATAAGCTTCTAGAGAGCAAAACCGTGTCATATGTATTTGTTATCTGATGTAGCACATGGCACATAAAACATAAATGGTCACTTGTTTTTGCCACTTGTTCATGTATTTTGTAGATGGGAGACTGTAGTAGTCACCTTCCCAACACTGGGATAAAATACCGAACACCTGCAACTTAAAGAAGTTTATTTTAGCTTATGGTGTCAGAGGGTTCAGTTTACGACTGGTTCACTGCACAGCAGAAACAGCAAGGTAGGGGTTCATGGCAGAAGAAAGTGGTCTGACCCAGGGAAGCCAGGAAGCAGAGCAATATATCAGTACAAAAAATGTACATGGCCTAGAAATGTGAACTTATATTGTTAAATAAGGAATAATTATCAACAGAGCTCTGTTTTGACCTCTCTTTGTTTCAAATATGCTCCAACTGTGAGTCGATGGTTCTTTTTAACCTTGGGCTATAAATTTAATACCAAAGCATTGCTGATGAAATATTAGGAAATAGATTATAGAGTGCTTTCAATTCCTCACAGAGTGTGGGTCCCCAAAACAAGTCAATGTCTCAGTCAATTTGTGAAAGCATAGATTTCTGAATCAATTTAGTTAATGTTAGGAGAGGAACTAAGTGGCTCCTCCTAAAAATTACTTTGCTTGGAACGTTCAAATGCATTCCATTTCAAATTATTTGAAGAGTGCCTGCTATTTTCCTTGGGAAAATAGATTAATATTTCATTCTCATCCAAAGGTTTTTAAAATTTTCACCCCACATGTAAATTGTAGTAATAGAAGAAAATTGCCCAAAATATGTTGAGATAATTATGTTCTATGCCTTTTGTATTTCTTCCATCCACCTCAAATGGATTTAAGCATCTTGAAACTTCTTTATCATCTAGTCCAAAGAATGAGGAAGTTAGTGTGCAAAGGTATCAGTAACCAAGACTAGTTAGCACACTACACATCTCAGACTGTACCCATGAAGTCCAAGGACTCACACTACCCAAACTATGACATCATACAATTGGCCTTCCTCCCCACCCAACTTGGTCTCTCAATGAAGATATGTCCCTAGAAGGAAAATGAAACATCCTGAATTAAAGTCAAATTTCTATCACCAAGAAAATATAAACTCAGAAGAGGAATTAAATTTAGTTACAGAAAAAGAAAGTCTTATTTTGGCACATCTGAGTGGGTAGACTGTGGAAGATAAAAATACCAAAAAGCATTTGCTTCAGTAGCTATGAAGTAGGAAGGAGTAGGTCAAGGCTAGAAAGTATAAGCCAGGCACGGTGGTACACACCTGTGATCCCAGCACTCATGAGGCTGAGGCAGGAGGATTGCTGTGAGTTTGAGATCAGCCTGGAATAGATAGTGAGTTAGAGGCCAGTCTGAACTACATAGCAAGACTATCTCAAAAAAAAAAAAAATGGTGCAACAGGTAATGTCATGGAATGGTCACGGAAAGCAAAATCCAAATTAGTGTTGATTCTGCTCTAAAGCCCTCATTATTTTGCTCCTAGGGAGGACGCATTTTACAGTTTCAGTTTTATGTGTATGGCAAATGGCAGTGACTGCTTTAAGAAAAAGGCAAGAAGCACAAACCATGACTGTACAGCCAACAGTTTTTCCCAGTGTTACGTAAACAGCAGGCATTTATTTGCTCCAGGAAGTTAACATTTCCTTTCGTCATTCTGTAAAAGAATGGCAACTTCTTCCTGAATATAACTGGAGTCTTTAAAAAATATTTAATTTAGTATGCCATGGTTCCTTCCTTTCATAAATACCATCCTTAGCTTGAACTATTTTTGTTTCATGAAAGTCAGCAGAATGGTTAAAAGGACCGCTTAAAGGTGAACAAGACAATACTTGACACCAACTTGAAGGAAAAAAGGTTCATTCTGTCTTAGTTTGTAGTTGTTAAAGGCCAGGCCTGGGGTTAAGTCTCACTACAAGTTTGCGTTATAAAATGCCACAGAGCCTATGGGATACTGACAGGGTGGGGTAGACTCATTAAGGGAGTGCCCGCAATGGAGGGAGGTCTTTTCATGTACAATCTAAAAATAAATAGAGTAAAATAACTAAGATGAACTTCGAAATAGAAGTAATATTCTGCTATTTTACTGTTAAAACTGTATTCTTATGAAAAGCACATTACCCAACTTGGAGAAAGAAAAAATAAAGACAATAATGACTGATAACCACTCACTGGATTGTGCAAAATCAGATCAAGAGAAGAATTTCATTTAGGTAAAAGTTTACTAGCTGAATCACATTCTATACTTTGCTATAGACATTTATAAGGCCTCTGGGGGGGAAGGTGTTAGCCAAAAATTAACTATAATAAGAAAAAGAATAGCGTATTTTTGATTTCTATGGCACAAGGACATGGCGGAGGAGCGTTGCTCATAGCACTGCAAACAGGAAGCAGAGGGAGAGACCAAGGAGAGGCCGAGAAAAAGCTCACTTTTTAAGATCTTCATGTTTTCACCTTTAAATAGAGAAAGTTAAGCAATTCCAAAGCCTTTCTCTGAATCCTCACTGCCCTGTTCACTGCTCTCGACTGTGGGAAGAACTGGTCGCCACCATCTGAAGCGATGTGCGTATTCTCAAAATCCACATCTCCTTCTCAGTTCTTCTCAAGTCCAGGAGTCAGTTTTACTACCCTCTACTCCGACTCTCATGTGTGCATTCCTCCCCGAGGAGGACACCTTAGGTGAGTCAGATTTCTACTCTCTCTGTCCCAGGGTCTTCAGTTCTCTTTTCCACAGTGACGCTAAACAGTGCCGCCCAAGTATGCATCTCTCTGAAGGTTAGCTCGCTCTATGATAAAATATGAAATATCCAAAAGGCAAGCTGGACTCCACGCCTTTTAGGCAATTTTTTTCACTATTATCCTTCACAAATATGCCTTTGAGAAGAACTAAAAAGCAGAGTTCAAGGCAGGAATCTTCGGCAAGGTATAAAATGTACATACCTTATAATGAATAAGGCAGTCGTGATAGAGGGAGTCCTTCACCTAGGGTTCCAATTTGTAAACCTCCCCATAACAATTAACTAAGCTTTCGCTACTCAATATAAATTCCCAATATTTCTTCACATAAATTACATCTGACCCATTTGTTCTTACCAATATTTTCATCACTAAAGACTCCAGACTATTGTCAGCTTTAATTACTATCTCATCATCTACATCACTGTTGCCAGCATCCAAAATATTTTCATTTGCAATTACTATATGCAACATGTTAACATCTATAATTGCTTACATAGTAGACGTCCCTCAGCCCAATATGTAATTTCTAAGAGATGAAAGAGTAACAGGAATCTTGAATGCTTTCAGAATCACTGTGATCACAGCTACCACTTTTCTGAACCATCACTTTAAAAGTTTCACTTACCAATTTGTTTTTACCCTTTATTAACTTAATTTTTTTTTCCTTTGAGAATCTAAAGAGAAGCTGGGTTATGGAAGTTGCTATCACTACAGTGAAAGATTTTGGTTTGGGTAATTTGGATCAGAGAATAATCTTTTAACCATTCTGATCTAAAAAACATTTGTTAGCAAAGGCTCTCAAATAGTGACAAAAGTTGATATTTGAACTACTCTTTGTAGTATATCAAAGAGTTATCCAACTTTCTAGCACTAACATGTTTTAACTCAAAAGACAATTAGTGATCAAAATAAATGGTGAATGCTAAAATGTATCACAATAAATGACACATGGCCATTAACCTCACTCAGAATACTCCTTTTAGCTTCAAAAACACTTTAGCATTCTTAACACTTCGTGAAGCAGTGCTGGAAGTCCTTTTTCAGTTCTTACTAGATCTGATCAAATATAGAGAATGCTGCTCCCAGGTACTTATGAAACATGGTGGTGAACAAGGCCTAAAAAAGCAAATCTTTAACATTTCATTAGATAGGATAATTTTTTAACAGATCGTAGGGTACAGTGGTTTGAATATGGTTTGTCTCCCAATGATTCGTGTGCTGGAAGCTAGGGCCCCAGTGTGGTGGTGTTGAGGGTCTACCAAACCATTTAAGAGGCAGGGCTTACTAGATGGTAACTAAACCCACCCTCATGAATGGACTGGTGCCGTTTCAAGGAACTGGGGTAAGTTGCCTATGAGTGGATTAGTTCTCTCAAGAGGGGTTGTTATAAAAAATTCACCCCCATTCTCCTACTGTTTTGCTTCTTTACTCAAACTTGTGCCCCTACTGCACGTGGCAAGTCCTGATATAACACAGATACCAGGACCATGCTGTTGGAACTTCCAACTATCAGAATCCTGAATCAAATAAATGTCTTTTGTATGTAAAGTACCCAGCTTCAAGAATTTTGTTCTAGCAGATATGCTAGCATTGTCTAATCCCAGAACGCTGTTGATCGAGAGAATGAATAAATAAAATTCAATTTACAGGCCCATAGAGGTCCCTCAAACTTGATCGCACCTTATGAGGCTACAGCATATCAGAGGAGCTGAGGAGCGAGGATCCGAGTAGTGGAGGACCCAGAACCTGAGCGGCAGAGAAACCCGAAGTAGCAGCTTCAGACTTGATTGGTATGGGCTGTACAGAACAACCTGGCTGGCTCCCGCTGAGCTGCTGACCTGCTCTTTCCCAGCTTGTCCCGCAAGAGAGACCTAGGAAAGGCTACTGCATACACTCAAGGAATGACAGGATCCACTACAACAAAGCTGAGTAAGTTGAAGTGATAAAAAATACCTGTTGAAAAACTAGGTAGAGATCTTCATACCAACAACAAATTCTTTTTATTCTATTTGATCTCCACTCTCAGCGCGCGCACACACACACACACACACACACACACCAAAATAAGGTATATGAAAAAAACAAGGCAACAAAATTCCTCCAAAGACTCCAAATTCTCCCAAAGCAGATCCAAGGAGCACCATTGGAGAGAAAATTAAACACTCTCTAGCAGAGTTATACAAAAAGAGAAAGCAAAGAATTACAGTGACCTTAAAGATGACCTAACACAAAACTTAATGGAATTAACAAACAATCTAACCAATGTGATTAAGGAAGAAGCAAATAAAAAATTAGAAGAGCTAAATAAAACCGTTCAAATCATGAATGAGAAATATACTAAAGAAATAGACTCCATAAAAAGATGCCAAACAGAAATCACAGAGACAATGAATTATATTGAATATATGACCAGCAAAACATGAATAGAAATGATACATACATACTATCGTAGTGCACTGAAACTAGGAATCATAAAAGAAACTACAAGTATTTCAAAAACGTTTGGATATTAAATAACATACACACAAATACTCAATGGGTCACAGAAGAAATGGAGGAAGAAATTAAACAATGCCTACAGACTATAATGCCAGTGTAACATACCCAAACATGTGATACAAGGAAAATAGTCCTAAAATGGAAGTTTTTGCCATGAATACTCACATTAGAAAAATACAGTGAGCTCAAATATATAAACTAATCATATACTTCAAGATTATAAAAAAAAAAAAACACTCCAAACCCAGACCTAGCAGAAGGAAGGAAATCATAAAGATCAGAATGAAATTAACAAAATTGAGACTAACAAAAAACTACAAAAATATAGACAAAGAGTTGGTTCTTTGAAAGAATAAACAAAACAGACAAACATCATTCAATCTCACCAAAAGAAGAAAAGATGCAGTTCAAGGCAATTAGAGATGAAAAAGCAAAATCACCATAAATACCACCAAAATCCAGACAATTATTAGTAACTAACATGAAAAATGGTACTCCAGCAAACTCGAGAATTTTGGAAAGAATGAAAAGCTTCCTAAACATGTATGAATTACAAAAACTGAAAAAAGAAGATACAAAAACTGGGAACTATCCAATAATAGGCAATGAAATTGAAATAATAGGAGTAATTTAAAAAGTAATAAAGAGTAATAAAAATTAACTTTAAAAATCTATCAACTCACAAATAAATTCACTGCTCATTTCTATAAGATTTTGGGGAGGATATTCTGTCAATACTCTTCAAATTCTTTAATTAAACTGAAAGGAAAAGACTACTTTCAAACACATTTCTGGAAGCTTGTGTTACTCTGCCTTCAAAACAAGACAAGGACCCAATTACAAAACAGAGCTACAGGCCAATCTGTTCAATGGTATAAACTCAAAAATCCACAACAGGACACTGGCAAAGAGAACACAATAAATCATCAAAAAGATCATGACCAATTAGGCTTCAGAGATGCAAGGGTGGTTCAACATATTCAAATGAATAAAAAGTAATACACCACATAAACAGAAGCAAGGACAAATATCACATGCTCATCTCAACAGGTGTAGAAAAAGCCTTTGACAAAATCCAACATCCATTCATGATTAAAAACACTATAGAAAATAGGTAGTAGAAGGACCTGACCTCAATTTTAAAAGTTCATTTATGACATGCCAACTGCCAACATGATATTTAAAGGAGAAAGCTGAAAGCTTTCCCTCTAAAATCAGAAACAAGGACATCCCCCATCAACATTCTTTTTCAATGTACTTGTCAATACATTAGCCAGAGCAGTAAAGCAAGAGAAAGAAATAAAAAGAGATATGTATAAGAAAGGAAGATAACATATTAAAATTACATGCAGATGACATGATCCTCTATTGAGAAGATCTAAAACGTTCCATCGAAAGGCTCTTACAATTAATCACCAAATTCAGCAATGTAGCAGGATACAAAATCAAAACACAAAAATCAGTAGCATTTCTAAAAACCAATAAAGAACTCACCAAGATATTAGAAAAATAATACATTCACAAGAGCATCAAGAAAAAGTAAATACTTAAAAATTAACCTAACCAAGGAAATGAAAGACCTCTACAATAAAAACTACAGTATTCTAAAAAAAGAAATCAATGAGGACATCAAAAATGAAAAGAATCCCCTATTCTCGGATAGGCAGAACCAATGATTGTTAAATGTCCATACTTCCAAAATAAACATATAGATTTAATGCAATCCCAATCAAAATAGCAATAGTACTCTTCACAGTACTAAAAAAAAAAACTAAAATTCATATCGAACCAAAAGAGACTTAGAATAGCAAAACCAATTCTGGGCAACAAGGGCAAAGGAAGAGACAACACAATTCCAGATTTTAAGTTATATTACAAAGCTACAGTAATTTTTTTAAAAGCATGGTGCAAGCACAAAAACTCACATATGGAACAAAAGAATTGATTTAAGGATGCAGAAACAACCCCAGACACATTCAGCCATCAGATCTTCAACGAAGATATCAAAGACACACTGGAGCAAAGACAGCCTTTTTAACAAATGGCACTTAGAAAAATGTTCGTCCACCTGCAGAAGATTGACTCTACACTCGTATCTCTCACAATGTACTAAACTAAAACTGGACCAAAACCTTAAATACCAAAACACAGACACTAAATAAAGTAGGTTAAACTCGAAGATGTAGGCAAAAGTGAGAACTTTCTGAACAGAATCCCAATTGCACAACAAATAATGTTAAGAATTAACAAATGGAAGTGAATCAAAGAGTTGGTTTTTTGAAAGAGTAAATAAAATTGATAAACCTCTAGCCAATCTTATCAAAAAAAGGAAAGAATTCGAATTCATGCAATAAAGAATGCAAAGGATGAAATCACTACAGATCCTACAGAAATTCAAAAGATCATTAATACCTACGTTGAGAATTTTTACTCCAATAGGACAGAAAACCCAGAAGAAATCGACAGATTCCTAGAAATGTATGAATTACCAAAGTTGAACAGGAAGATATAAAAACCATGAACAACCCAATATCAATTAATGAGATTGAAAATGTCATTAAAACCTTACCGACAAAGAAAAGCCCAGGACATGATGGATTCACAGCAGAATTTTACAAAACATTCAGCGAAGATTTAATGCTGACACTTCTCAAACTCTTCAATGAAATTGAAAAGGAAGCAATTCTCCCTAACTCATTTCTGGAGGTAAGTATTATACTAATACCAAAATCAGAGAAAGACCCAACCAAGAAACAGAACTGTAGGCCAATCTCCCTAATGAACACGGATACAAAGATACTCAATAAAACACTAGCAAATAGAATGCAGCAAATCATAAGGAAAATTATACACCATGACCAGGTTGGATTTATTGCAGGAATGTAGGGATGGTTCAATATTCGCAAATCTATTAATGTAATATACCATATCAATAGAGCCAAAGACAAAAACCACATGATCATCTCAATAGATGCGGAAAAAGCTTTTGATAAAGTCGCACATGCATTGATGTTAAAAACCCTAGAAAAAATAGGAATAGATGGTCTCTACCTCAATCTAATCAAAGCCATCTATGACAAACCAACAGCCAACATCATACTAAATGGACAAAAACTGAAAGCTTTCATTTTAAAGACAGGAACAAGACAAGGATGTCCACTGTCATCACTACTATTCAACATAGCTCTAGAAGCATTAGCCAAAGCAATTAGACAAGAGAGTAAAATAAAAGGAATTAGGATAGGAAAGGAAGGAGTAAAACTACCACTATTTGCAGATGACATGATACTTTACATGGAAGACCCCCAAAACTCCACAAGAAGACTCCTTCAGTTAATCAACAACTTCAGCAGAGTAGCTGCATACAAAGTGAACACCCAAAAATCAATAGCATTCCTATACACAAACAACAAACAGACTGAGAGAGAAATTAAGGAAACCATACTTTTTACAATAGCATCAAAGAAACTGAAATATTTAGGAATCAATCTAACAAAAGAGGTAAAAGACCTATTCAATGAAAACTACAGTACTCTGAAAAAAGAGATCGACGAGGATTTCAATGAATGGGAAAACATTCCCTGATCATGGTTAAGAAGAATCAACATTGCAAAAATGGCCATACTACCAAAATTGTGGTACAGATTCAATGCAATTCCCATTAAACTACCATCAGCACACCTCACAAATCTATAGAAAATATGCCTTAAATTCATCTGGAACCAGAAGAGACCCAGAATAGCAAAAGCAATTCTGGGCAACAAGGACAAGTCAGGTGGAATCACAATTTCTGACCTGAAATTATATTACAAAGCTACTGTAATAAAATCAAACTGCTACTGGCTCAAAAACAGACCTGATGATCAGTGGAACAGACTGGAAGATGCAGCCACAACCACAAACACACTCAGCCACCTAATATTTGACAAAGGGACCAAACAACCTCACTGGAAGAAAGATAGCCTCTTCAATAAATGGTGCTGGCAAAATTGGCTTGCCACTTGCCGAAGACTGAAAATAGACCCAAGTCTATCACCATGCACCAAACTCAAGTCAAAATGGATCACAGATCTCAATATTAAAATAGAAACACTAAACCTATTGGAAGAGAAAGTAGGTAAAAATCTTGAAGACATAGGAATAGGCAGAGCATTCATGAACAAGAATTAAAATGCAAGGGAAACACTTCAAAGAATCAATAACTGGGACCTCATTTTACTGAAAAGTTTTTGCACATCTAAAGAAATCACCAGCAAAGTGAAAAGAAAACCCACAGATTGGGAAAGAAAACCTAACTGGCTGTTCCTTGGACAAAGGCCTTCTATCTAGAACATACAAAGGATTAAAAACATGAACCTGTCCAAATTCAAAGACCCAATCCAGAAATGGGCATCTGAGATGAATATACACTTCTCAGATAAAAAATACAAAGGCAAATAAATATATGAGAAAATGTTCTACATCTTTAGTCATTCGAGAAATGCAAATGAAAACAACATTGAGATTTCATCTCACCTCAGTAAGATCGGCCACCATCAAGAAATCATCCAATAACAAATGTTGGCGAGGCTGCAGAGAAATAGGGACTCTATTACACTGCTGGTGAGAATGCAGACTGGTGAAACCACTATGGAGATTGGTTTGGAGATTCCTCAGCAAACTAGGTCTAGAGGTTCCAGCCAACCCAGCAATTCCCCTTCTGGGTATTTTCCCAGAAGATCTGAAAACAGCATATCACTGTGATATATGTGCACCCATGTTTATAGCAGCACAATTTGTAATAGCTAATTCGTGGAAGCAACCCAAATGTCCATCCACAGAGGATTGGATTAAAAACCTGTGGCATTTCTACTCAAGGAATATTATTCAGCTATAAAGAAGGACAAGCTGGAGTCTTTTATAGGCAAATGGTCACGGTTAGAGACCATACTCATAAGTGAGGTAAATCAGATATGCATGTGCAAACAGCATATTGTATCATTACTGTAGGAACCTGGAAGAGGGAATATAAATTGGGAGGTATGAAGGGAGACTGCTCAAGCATAGAGAGCAATCGCGATGAAGGGAAGGAGAAAAGGAAGAGGGGGATAGCTGTGTAGGTATGTATATATGTGCAGGATTGCTGACATGGTGGCACTATTGTCTCATGTCATTTTGATGTAAGGAACAATTGATGATTAATTGTTTGATCAATCTTGTATGTCTATTTGTATTGTCCTGAGCATACACTTTGAAGTTATCAATATGTAATACAACAACCATTGTTGATCCCCTGCCACCTTATCTGTAGTTCAGTTTTTGTACTGTTCTTGTGCTTCTGTGTGTCTGTTTGTTGGTGTTTTTGCTCTTTTAATTTTAAAGTAAAAAAGTTTTTAAAAAGAATTAACAAATGGTATTACATCAAATTAAAAAGCTTCTGAACAGCAAAGGAAACAATCAACAGAGTGAAGTGACATACAAAATGGGAAAAAACTTTTCCAAGTATACCTCAAATGACTAATATCCAGAATATACAAAACCTCAAAAAAATCAACCCTCCCAAAATAAAAGACCCACTCAAAAGATGGGAAACTTAAATAAATAGATACCTCCCAGAAGCACAACTGGCCAATAAATGTATTTAAAAATGTTTAACATCATCAACAATCAGAAAAATGCAAATTAAGACAAGACTGAAGTCTCCCTGACTCCAGAAAGAATGACCACCATTAAGAACTCAAATAACAAGTGTAGGCTAGGTTACAGAGAAAAAGAAACCCTTCTACATTGTTGGGTGAATGTAAACTAGTATAAGAACGATGTAAATCAGCATGAGGATTCAAAATAAAAATTAAAACTAGAAACTTCATTTGACCTAACTATTCCCTTTCTAGATATCTTCCCAAAAGAATTAATAATATATGGTACATACATAGCTCTTTTATATCAGCACAATTCATAATAGCTAAATCTTGGAAGGGGCCTATATGGTTAGCAACAAATAAATGGACAAATAAAATGTGGTATTTACACACAATTGAGTACTATTCTGCTATAAACATAAGTTTGAGTCATTTGTAGAAGAAAAAAAAGAATACAACTTGAAACGATGTTAAGTGAAATAAATCAAACAAGCTTCAATATCCTATTATTTCTCTTATATGAGAAACCCAAAGTAGAAATAAAACAAACAGCAAAATAAAATAGAGATAATAGGAAACATGCAGACGAGCTCAGCCCAGGGAAGCAGGGAAGTGCCACCTGAGAGGCCTGCCTCTGTGGAACTGTCTCTTCGTGGGTGAGGCCTGAACATGTGCTCTGCCCTGTGCCTTTGGGACAGAGGAGCTTGGCCTGGGGAAGCAGCACCTCCATCTTAGGATAAGTTTGATATCCAGGTAAACTAGGGTCCCTAGAGTCCTTCTGTGAACTGCCTGGATAGGTGGTAGCTCAGTACTTTTCATCTGACATCCAAAATGACAAGACGTAGGAGCAAAATGCAGTCTCAGAACTTAACTCCACCCAGAACAAGTCCAGGAGACCCTGACATAGGAGAGCTTGGAAGCCACATACCCAAAATCCCTAAAATGACTGCATCTGAAGTAAAGAAAGAATTCTATCAGGCCATAGAAGAGATCAGATCAGAAATAATCTCTCAGGCAAAAAAATGAAATGGCAATAATAATGAAAGAAATGCTCTGCACATCTAGAGAAGAAACAGATTAAAAAATAGATGAACATAGACAACAGATGGAAATGTTATTGAGCAATTTAGGAATGAATTAGAACACATGGAACAGACTCAAGGCGATTTCCAGGCTATCAAAACTTCCATTGAAAGCTTACAAAACCACCTGAATGAAGCTGAAGATAGAATTTCAGATCTTGAAGACAGCATGGCAGCTAGCAATTGTGATAGGAAGGACCCCTTAAAATCATCAATGATTCAGGAAATATCAATCCAACAGCTGCAAGATGAGGTAAAGAGAAATAACGTCTGAGTAATCAGAGTCAATGAAACAGCAGGAGGCAACACAAATGACATAAAAAGAATATTTGCAGAAATAATAGCAGAAAATTTCCCAAGCATGAAAAAAGATTCTGATGTGCAGGGAACTGAAGCATATAGAACTCCAGCTAGCTATAACCAAAATAAAACCACACACAGACATATAATAATCAAGATCTCAGGTACCCAGCAAAAGAACAGAATATTAAAAGCTGCTAGAGAAAAGAAACATCACCTATAAAGGAAAGCCTATCAGAATCACAGCAGACATCTCAACACAAACAATGCAATCAAGAAGAGTTTGGAGCGAGGTATTACAGGTTCTGAGACAAAACAGCTTCCAACCCAGACTGATGTATTCTGCAAAACTGTCCTTCAAATTCAATGGAGAAATAAAATATTTCCATGACAAACCAACCTTACAAAAAGTACTAAAATATTCTAGACAGAGAAAAAAGAGACCACCATCTCAAGAACAACAACACAAAGGAACCCTCAAGCAGAGCAAGCAATTAAACAGATGGGTAAAAAAGGAAACCATCAGCAAGTCAATAGCATGACAAGGACAAGCCAACATATAACAGTTATAACCATTAATTGTAAATGGCCTCAATTCACCAGTCAAAAGAAACAGACTGACAGAGTGGATTAAAAACAAAATCCCACAATATGCTGTATCAGGAAACATACTTTACTCAAAAGGAAATCCAAAGACTCAAAGTCAAAGGATGAAAACAATTCTCCATGCAACAGCTTCCCAGAAAAAAGCAGGGGTAGCTATTATGTTTGCAGACAATGTAAACTTCAAACTGAAAACAATCAAAAGAGATAAAGAAAGCCACTACATACTAGTTAAGGGAAAACTGCAAGAGGAAGAGATAACAATACTAAACATGTATGCACCAAATATTGGAGCACTAAACTATATAACTCAAATCTCAACAGACATGAAACACCAAATAATCAATAACAGTATTGTAATAGGGGACCTCAACACCCCTTTGATGGAAAGAGACAGGTCAACTAGACAAAAAATCAGCAAAGAAGTAACAGACCTGAACCAAATCTGTGAACAAATGGACTTAGTAGATGTTCTTAAACAGATGGTGTATTCCATCCGACAACATCAGAACACACATTTTTCTCAACTGCACATGGGACTTTCTTGAAAACAGACCATATTCTAGCACACAGAACATGCCTACCTAAATGCAAAAGGATTGAAATTATCCCATGCACATTACCTGACCACGGTGCAAAGATATTGGAAATTAATGACAAAAGGAACTCCAAAAACTCCAGAAACACTTGGAAATTAACAAACCCTTGAACAACCAATGAGTCACAGAAGAAATTGAAGAAGAAATTAAAAAATACCTACAAACAAATGAAAATGCAAATACAACCTACTGGAATCTGTGGGATGCAATGAAAGCAGTTCTCAGAGGGAAATTTATAGTGGTGAACACACACATAAGGAAAACAGAGATAGAACAAATAAATTACCTAATGTTGCACCTCACACTTTTACAAAAAGAAGAAGTCAAGCCCAAAGCCCAAAGAAGAGAGATTATAAAGCTCAGTAGAAATTAATGCAATTCAGACAAAGATAAACAATACAAAAAATAAATGAATCGAAGAGTTGGTTCTTTGAAAGAATAAATAAAATTGATAAACCCCTAGCCAACCTTATCAAAAAAAGAGAAAAAACTCACATTCATGCAATAAGGAAAGAAAAGGATGAAATCACTACAGATCCTACAGAAATTCAAAGGATCATTAATACCTACTTTGAAAATCTTTACTCCCATAGTATAGAAAACTCAGAAGAAATGGACAGATTCCTGGATATGTACAAATTACCAAAGTTGAATCAGGAAGATATAAAAATCCTGAAAACCCCAATATCAATTAATGAGATTGAAAATGTTATTAAAAACTTACCGACAAAGAAAAGCCCAGGACATGATGGATTCACAGCAGAATTCTACGAAATATTCAGAGAAGATTTAATGCCAACACTCCTAAAAATCTTCAATGAAATTGAAAAGGAAGCAATTCTCCCTAAGTCATTTCTAGAGGCAAGTATTATACTGATACCAAAACCTGAGAAAGACCCAACCAAGAAAGAGAACTATAGGCCAATCTCCCTAATGAACATAGATGCAATAAAATACTAGCAAATAGAATGTAGCAAATCCTAAAGAAATTATATACCACAGCCAGGTTGGATTCATTCTAGAAATGCAGGGATGGTTCAATATTTTCAAATCAATTAATATAATATACCATATCAATAGAGCCAACGACAAAAACCACATGATCATCCCAATGGATATGGAAAAAGCTTTTGACAAAGTCCAACATGAATTCATGTTAAAAACCCCAGAGAAAATAGGAACAGATGGCCTTACCTCAACCTGATAAAAGCCATCTATGACAAATCAACAGCCAACATCATACTAAATGCACAAAAACTAAAAGCTTTCACTTTAAAGTCAGGAACAAGACAAGGATATCCACTGTCACCACTCCTATTCAACATACTTCTGGAAGCATTAGCCAGGGCCATTAGACAAGAGAGAGAAATAAAAGGAATATGGACAGGAAAGGAAGAAGTAAAACTATACTATTTGCAGATGATATGATACTTTACATGGAAGACCCAAACACTCCACAAGAAGACTCCTGGAATTAATTGACAAATTCAGCAGAGTAGCTGGATACAAAGTCAACACCCAAAAATCAATAGCATTCCTATACACAAATAACAGACTGAGAGAGAAATTAAGGAAACCATACCTAATTCACAATAGCATCCAAGAACTTGAAATATTTAGGAATCAATCTAACAAAAGAAGTAAAAGATCTATTCAATGAAAACTATAGTACTCTGAAAACAGAGATCAAAGAGGATCTCAATAAATGGAAAAATATTCCTTATTCATCGATAGGAAGAACCAACATTGTGAAAATGGCTATACTACCAAAACTGTTATACAGATTCAAAGCAATTCCCATTAAACTACTGTTAGCATACCTCACACATCTAGAAAAAACATTCCTTAAATTCATCTGGAACCAGAAGAAACCCAGAATAGCAAAGGCAATTCTGGCAACAAACACAAGTCAGAAGGAATCACAATCCCTGACCTGAAATCATACTACAAAGCTACTATAATAAAATCAACATGGTACTGGCTCAAAAACAGATCTGAGGATCAATGGAACAGACTGGAAGATGCAGCCGCAACCACAAACACACTCAGCCACCTAATATTTGACCAAGGAGCCAAACAAGCTCACTGGAAGAAAGATAGCCTCTTTAATGAATGGTGCTGGAAAAATTGGCTTGCCACTTGCTGAAGACTGAAAATAGACCCAAGTCTATCACCATGCACCCGACACAAGTCAAAATGGATCACAGACCTCAATATTAAAACAGAAATACTAAATCTATTAGAAGAGAAGGTAGGTAAAAATCTTGAAGACACAGGAGTAGGCAGAGAGTTCACGAACAAAAATCAAACTGCAAGAGAAACACTTCAAAGAATCAACAACTGGAATCTCATCTTACTGAAAAGTTTTTGCACATCTAAATACATGACCAGCAAAGTGAAAAGAAAACCCACAAATTAGGAAAAAATCCTAGCTGGCTGTCCCTCAGACAAAGGTCTTCTATCTAGAACATATAAAGAATTAAAAAACATGGACCTACCCAAATTCAAAGACCCAACCAAAAATGGGCATCTGAGATGAATATACACTTCTCAGATAAAGAAATACAAATGGCAAATAAATACAGGGGAAAATGTTCAACATCATTAGTAAATTGAGAAATACAAATTAAAACAACATTGAGATTTCATCTCACTCCAGTAGCATTAAGAAATCAATCATTAAGAAATCAAATGCTGGCCAGGCTGCAGAGAAACAGGAACTCTTCTGCACTGCTGGTGGGAATGCAGACTGGTGAAACCACTGTGGAAATCAGTTTGGAGATACAGCATACGAGACCTAGAGGTCCCATTCAACCAATATTCTCCTTCTGGTTATTTTCCCAGCAGATCTGAAAACATCCTATGATAGTGATGTATGTGCACCCATGTTTAGCAGCATAATTTGTAATAGCTACATCATGGAAGTAACCCAAATGTCCACCCACTGAGGACTGGAAAAAAAACTGTGGCGTTTTATATAATGGAATATTACTCAGCTATAAAGTAGGACAATCTGGAGGCTTTTATAGGTTAATAGTCACAACTAGAGACCATACTCATAAGTGGAATAAATCAGAGGTGCATACGTAAGCAGCATATTGCATCACTGAAAGTGTGAATATAAATTGAGGTATGATAAACAGTGTGAGATGAAAGAAAACTGCTCAAAAGTAGGAAGCAGCTGGGATGGGGGAGGGATAAAAGGAAGAAGGGGGTAATTATGTATGTGTGTATGTGCAGGATGGCTAACATAGTTGTACTACTGACTTTATATCACTTCATTGTAACAAACAATTTTTTTTGTAACAAACAATTAATGATTAGTTGTTTGATCAATCTTGCATGTCTATATTTGTTTTCCTGAGTATACACTTCTAAGTTATCAATATGTAATATAACAACCATTGTTAATTCCCTGTCACCTTATGTGTAATTCAGTTTTTATCACTTTTTTTTTTTTTTTTGGCAGTACTGGGGATCGAACTC